>JABSTT010002120.1:0-52627 GCA_013339685.2 Hyalomma asiaticum | reverse complement strand
TTTTCTGCATATTAATTTTCAAGCCCACTGTTCTACTTTGCCTGTTTAGGTCAGTAACCCTGCTTTGTAATTCATCGTCCAAGTTCCTTAGCAAGGCGATATCATCAACAATCCTTGGTTTCTGAGGTATCCCCCTTAACCCTACACCCACTTGTTCCCAATCCAGTCTACAGAGTGGATTCATAGAATCCACTCATAAGATCTACTCCTAGGATTCCTAGGATCCACGAGAATGAGGGTAACAGAGTGGATTCCTAGAGAATGGAAGCGCGTAAGGAGGCGGCAGAAAGTTGGGTGGGTAGATGAGATCAGGAAGATTGCGGGGATAATTAGTCCCAGTTAGCCACAGCTCAGAGATAACTGGAGATCCATGGGGAGAGTCTTTGTCCTGCAGTGGACGTAGACAGGCTGCTGATGATGGTAGAGCACTGCCTGGTCGAAATTAATGAAAGCTTTCAGGAATTGCCGACATTGTCCCCATTGGGCGAAATTCTGTCTTCTTAGTGGTTGCGACTGAAAATCATTTCAGTCTCGCAAATACCTCCATGTGTTTGTTACCCTTACGGAAATGCCCTATATGGACTGATATGAAAAAATCCATATACGGTTATATTAAAAATTGGGCAGATAGGCCATATATGGCATATACGGCCCTTATATGGCCATATCTGCCCAATTTTGAATATATCCGTATACGGGCCCGTATATGGCCATATCTGCCCAATTTTTTATATATCCATATATGGCGCTTATACGGCCATATCTGTCAACTTTTGATATATCCATATATGACGCCTTATATGGCCATATCTGCCCCAATTTTAATATATCCAATATGGCGCCTTATACGGCCGTATCTGTCAACTTTTTGATATATCCATATATGGCGCCTTATATGGCCATATCTGCCCAATATTTAATATATCCGTATATGGGCCCTTAATGGCCATATCTGCGCATGTTGTAATATATCCATATATGGCGCCTTATATGGCCATATCTGCTTGACACTGTAGGCCATGTGTGAGAGCTGAATACATATATAAACAAAAGCAGAACACAAATGCAAGATGGAACTTTCACTTGTGTATTTTATTTCCAACTATTTCCTTTTTCATTCTTCGGAGTTGTCTTTTGTCTTTTTGCTTCTCAAGTCGCTGAGCTTTGCTCCCAGGAATAATATTAAAATTAAGTTTTCCACTGCACTCGAACTGGCACCTCGTAGGGAAGTCTTTTGTGCGAGCTCTAAATGGCAAAACACAATTGGAGCATGAAGTAATGCTTACATTATCAGGGCCGAGCTCCAAAATATGTGCAGCTGATGACGCAATGGACACAATATTTATATGTATACATGCATGCATTCACTGAGGCGCCAAGACACAATCATAAAACATCGGAACACGCCCGTATCGTTAAACCATCCTGCATGACCGTGGATGACTACGCAATGTGCTGGTCGATATGCAAAGCACCTTACAAGCAGTTGCTCAATTATTATTCAGCTTACTTCCTTGCACTTTGAGGCGAAGGGAAGGGAGATGCTCGTCCCTGTTTTGTCAAAACAATTCATGGCATTTAAGCTACAGCTGTCACGCAGGAAAAAAAAAACTTTTTCTCAACGACGTGATTAGCTTGTTAATCACGTGTGGCCGGTTCTCCGAAATGGCATCAAATGTATGCACATAAAGCACTGTCTGGATAGCTGAACAGCAAATATGTTATACAATATTGCAGTAAAGCAACTGACCTTTGATGTATAGGACAACTGAGTGTATTGTAACCTCTCCGAAATAGCGTGTGGAGTGCTCTGTTTGGTAAAATAAATAAAATAAATGCAGATAATATCTAAAATACGGCCACGCCATTTTATGCTCAATATGGCACTTTCAGCTGCTTCTGAAGCAGCATGCATTTCCAGCCTCACGGCTTCACTGGCGCCAGATTCCGCGAATAACGCTACAATTACGAGAATTTCACTAGTGAAAGGGCGGGCGAAGGGCACCGGTAAAACGAACAGAATTTCAACAGCAACTTGTCTAGGCATTCGTAAGGAAAAATCAGAAAATGATAGCGTGTCTAAGCACGGTACATCTGTTGTGTGGCCTTCGATCCCGCCACAAGAAGAAAATACTGCATTTGGCGTCTTTTTACAACGCCGCTAAAGGGTCGGAAGCAGAAGCAATGGCTAAGGCGCAGCTTAAAATATAGAAAAGAAACACGCTAGCTTTTCGAAATTAGCCGTTTATCCGATATCCGATGGCGAAAACAAAGCGCTTAGCAGCTATAAAATTGTCCAATTCACGTGCTTCTGAACTGACACACCGTATTAGAATTTTAGTAACAAGCATCAAAGCTTACCTTGTAGCAATCAGCCTGGCATGAAAGAAGCATTTGTACTGCCACCAAACTTGCACTTGTGGCCCCACTTCGTTAGGAATGTGCTCTTCCGTCACTCCCGACGCAGACATTTTAGAACATCGAAGGCTGTCCCCTTATTTGCGACACGATCGAAACATGCCACTCACTGCACTCAGTACAACAGCACCACCTTTTTCGGAAAGCACAGCCATGCAGCCCACACCCAACAAACCTCGTGGAGAAAATGGCTCCAGTTGTGACGGCTACGCAAATGTAGTCCGTAAGAAAAAGAAAGAGAAGTGTATCGTTCCGAGAGGAAACGGCAACGCAAAGCAGAAACTCGCACATTTCGATTGTTTCCCCGAAAGTACGAGCGCGTTTTTTCAAACTGATGAGAAATGGTTAAGATTTAAGGCTGCCAGTGACACGTATATTTCTTGCTTACCACAAGCAATGGACTACTTTTTGTTCGCGAAAGTACACAGCGTAAACACGAGCGCCAGCTTTGGCAGCGCTTCACCTGATGCATGAAATCTGTTGCACGTGCACGTGGAAAAAGTGAGGGGGCCGTCTCCAAAGGTCCTGCGCACTGTTCCGAGAAAAAAAAAGCGTGGCTCTTTGCGGAAGAAAGAACCGGAGGGCGGGGGGGGGGGGGAGAGGGGGGTTGGGGGGTGGACAGAGGGGGCTCTTTTTTCTCATTTATTTTTTGGCTCGTCTTTGGCATTCTTTTGAGCAATGGTGGGTCAGCTGTAGAAAGAGTAGAAGCGACAGCCCTCTTTCGCACCGCACTCGGACAAGGACGAGGTAAAGAAATAAAATAAAGTAAAGAACGTTGCTGACACATTCCAACAATCATTCGTTTAGCTATAACTTACAGTGAACATGCAATCTAGGCGCTGATTGTGGTACAGCTGGCACAAGTTTTGCATTAATGCACCACTATAATGCGCACGGACATACAATTGCTTTTGGCTTTGCAACTGCAACATCGACGAACAATACATAGCTCAGCTGATACATCGTTTTAATGCAGATAATAATTAGCTCGCGCTGTAGGTAAATCGCGTATTAAGTGAAATTACGATGCCATGAGAAAGCAGAACTCACCGCCAAACCCTCCCTTACTCTCTTTTACCATTTACCTTAGTGTTTGCTTTTTGCATTCATTTCTTTTGTAATTACTAATTGCTGGTGGGACGAGATGTGTGGTTCCATCTATTATCTGTGTGTATACAAATAACATTACAGGAGTATTTATTGTTTCGCTTCGCGTGATATATTATCAGTCACCATGACGCGAGAAAATTTAATATATATATATATATATATATATATTATATATATATATTGTGAGGAACTGCTCCATAATTGGATGTCGAACATAAATAATATAATACACCTATGTATATGACTGTTAATTTGCGTTATGTGACGTTTTGATGCATACTCTTTATATCGAGTATATAAGCCATATACGGGCCACGGACGCCGTATATGGAAGTAGCCTGCTACCGTATATGCCATATAAGGCGCAATATAACGCCATATATTGCAGTATATAGCTGCCTTATATGGCATATAAAACGCCATATATATTTATATCTGGCTGTATATGCCCTTATATTGAACCTTATATGGCAGTATATCACCTGATGAGCGCTTATATGTCCTATCTGGCCATATATAGAACTATCTGGCCCATATATGATATTACGTAAGGGTATCCTCTTCTTTAAATGCGGCTTATGTCATGGGGACTCGTAGTATTGTTCAGTAGCATTAAGTTACGGCTTATAAAATATAACGAATGGGACAGATTTAAAATATATCATTATTTTATGCTGACTTTTACATTCCCATTCTCACGTGAGCATTTATTCTCTGCTCAGCATGCAGCAGCTGCCTATGTTTACCATATCGGTAGGGGAGCACAGATAAAATTGTGCACATATTCGCCAAAGACCTGAGTCACGACATTTTCAGATAATAGTATATTGGGGCCAAATGCTCTCACAACTCAGCTCTTTTCATGCGATAGCTTCCTTGATATTTACTGGGAAAAATTTGCTGCAAACGTGCTTGCTCCACTGCAAATGACATCGAAAGGCAATAGTCTTCGGCCGCCCCTTACACGTAACGTCCTCACTACTCTCTCTTTTCCCTCTCGCACACCTCACCTGTTCTCTTGCCCTCTCACTCCTCCCGTGATGGATGCCACCGAGGTTTTGCTGAATTCACTTCAATCTCCCCGCGTTCACCTTGCCTCACGCCCTCTTTCGGGACCTTTTAGTCATCATCGTCGTCGTCGTCGTCATCATCATCGTCATTAGCCTGTATGCGTCCGCTGCAGGGCAAATGCCTCTCCTATAGATCTCCAATTATCCCTGTCGTGTGCTAACGGTGCCGGATTTAACCCCGCATACTTCATGATGCCATCTGCCCACCTACCTTTCTGCACCACCCTGCCATGCTTGCCTTCTCTGGGAACCCACTCTGTTACCCTTAATGACCAACGGTTCTCTTGTCTTCGCATTACATCCTGCCCACGTCTGTTTATTATTCTTAATTTCTATTAACATGCCCTTAACAGGCCTTTGTCACCTAACCCGCTCCGATCTCTTTTCCCTGAAGGTTACATCTACCTTTTCTGTTGTATTGCTCGCTGCGTCGTCCCTCATTTAAGGTGAACGTTTCTTAGCATCCAATTTTCTGCCCCGTAGGTGAGTACCCTTTCATTACTGTTGGCTTAAGGTATTGCCTCTGTTCGACACCATTTTTAACGCGTTGAATTTTAATTTACTCACGTAAAAACCAGTTGAATATGCATTCTTAATATAATGAACGCTGTGGATCACGGTTACGTACAAATATTTGCCTCGGATGGCATGAGCTTCCCTTTGCGCTGTAGGATCTTGACGTATGTGACCACGTGCCACCAATGCTAGTAGCTCGGTTGGTCTTAGCCCCCTAGATGAATCGATTTAGGTCAGGCGGGCGCCAGACAGGCGCAGGGACAGACAGACATAGATTTCATTTAGCGTTTATGTTGCCCAATGAACGCTGTCGTCTTTGAAAAGCAACCTTTGTATGTAACCATCTGGGTATGAACACTGAGTCTGGTCTCCGTGGTAGAAACAGCCTTGCCGAAAATCTGTACAAAGTTCACTCAGAGAGGCAAAAGCACCGCAAAAAACTATTACCGCCTTAACATTCGATACCTTGTGATGCGCAGATGAGCTTGGGTAAAGTACACATTTTATTAATGGAGGAGTGTATGCTGACCGGTGGTGGATGTCATGATGACGGACATATCCTTCTACAGCTTATATGTAAGAACTTTGGGGCCGACGGCCCAGCCGGCTCGCATAGCCACCAAAGGAGGAAGATGCCAATAAGAATGGAACAATCCATTCTGGAAGAAAACTTCTACATGTTTCCAACAAAACCTTCTTCAAAACTGCGTCGTCATTCTCTATAGCGCCACATTTCCTGGTCTTCGAGGTCGACGCCTCGGCATGACTCGTATTGTATTCCCTATTAACCGCAGCTTGTCGTGGTTATC
Source organism: Hyalomma asiaticum (assembly GCA_013339685.2). Taxonomy (NCBI): domain Eukaryota; kingdom Metazoa; phylum Arthropoda; class Arachnida; order Ixodida; family Ixodidae; genus Hyalomma; species Hyalomma asiaticum. The sequence goes on along the minus strand of JABSTT010002120.1, from coordinate 46,704 downwards.
GCACACTTTGTGGCGATGGTACCCATGACAGTTTCTGGTGGTATCAACACCGCTGCAGCGGCATCGAGAGCTGTAGTCACCAGCAGCGCGCGCAACAATCGCGTAGTACTCGTTCTGCTCATCATGCATTACTCGTGTGAGGTGAATTACTCTATATTCGTGTATTACGCTCTCCTGCATTACTCTCGATGTATCTCATTTCTTCCGACCTGCACACAAGCTCTTGAATGTAATTAAGGATTATCTACGATTGAAGCGACCTCCGTTCGAACGGTCACATCTCTGCTTTTTCTCACCAATACTTTAATCGTGCCTTTGTTATGTTAACTTCTCATAAGTTAATATATTCATCTACTCTGAAACAGCCATTGAACGACGCAGTAAGTCCAGGAGCTTTTGCTTTTCTTTGCATTTCGTGATACGGAAACGTCCCCGTAGAATTAGGCGTCGAACACGCAATTTCGAGCTGAACGCTTTCTACACTTCATCGAACGTTGAGAATCGCATAATCACCACATTGAGCAGTGGGTTGATGGCAACATTGGGTCGAGCACAATAGAGGGATAAAGTGCGTACGGAAATACCCTGCATTCGGCATTGGAGTGCACGGTATTGGTATTGCCGCACATTGACGCGTGTACGGCAATGCCGTGCACTCGGCACCATCATGTATACGTGGGCAGAGGGCAAGGGCGGATCGGTTTTCCCCTCTTGGGTGACACGAAGCAGCACACGCGACGATGACAAAGGGTGGAACAAGAAGAGCCTCGCTGTTAAAAGCCGCTCCACCAAAATTAATAGATTTCTGCTTTATTTTACCAATATTTTAACAACATTCTCACAGATATTCTCAACATTCTCACTGAAACACGTGCGTTGTTTTCGCAGAGAAGCTTGGGAGAAATGACAGTCTTGGACCGTGCGGCCACGGTGCTTTCTCTCTCCTCAGCAGCGCGTCAACTTACACGGGCGAAGTCGTAGCTCAGGAGTGCCAACTTCCACTTAATAAGGCCGACGCTTCTGCGGCAGCAGCACTTTATAAATATCATATACGTCAGCCTGGCTGAGCTCTGTAGCAGGCGTGTTAGGAATCCTCTATTGGAATCCTCTATTGACGATTCCTACTTGCCGCAACCTTTTGGACATTCAAGTCGACGACGTTACCGTTTCAGCCCTGATAGACACTGGCGCACAGATTTCTGTTATGAGCGCAGCTCTCCGCCGTCAATTGCGCAAAGTTCTTACTCCCGCTATTCAGTGCACGGTTCGGGTTGCGGATGGGAGCACGTCACCTGTTCTTGGCATGTGCACTTCTCGCGTGTGTATCGCAGGCCATCAGACCACTGTTTTGTTTGCCGTGCTCGCACAGTGCCCACACGACGTAATCCTCGGCCTCGATTTTCTTTCGACGCATTCGGCCCTTATCGACTGCTCAACCGGCCTTATTCAGCTTGAACTCCCTTTTGATACGGACGTTGGTTTGGACAAGCCCAATCGCTTATGTTCTACAGAGTTCATGCACCTACCGCCACAAGCAGCAACTTACATCAGCTGACTTCTGACCCACCTGTATGCGATGGCGACTATGTTGTTTCACCGATTACCGACGTTGTCCTTGCACATTCCGTCGTCCTTCCGCACACAGTGATCACAGTACGCCAAAACCAGGCCTCTTACCTGTTTTGAACTTTGGCCTATCCAACCATGTGCTCCCTGCAGGTATCACCCTGGGCATCCTGTCGTCTTTGAAGGAATGTGACGTCTCCGAACTCTCCGTCGACGCCCCTCATAACCTTTCGACCTCGTCCAAAGCGATTGCCCCTTCGCCTACTGACATTGACAAAATGTTAGCGGCAGATCTCTCGCCCACCCACGCTGAAGCTCTTCGTCACCTTTTGGAGTCTTACGCCGACCTATTCGACTTTAACGACCGCCCTTTAGGCCAGACGTCCGTTGTCATGCACACAATTCATACCGGTGACTCCAACCCCATTCACCGGCGCCCTTACCGCGTTTCGGCCGCTGAACGTGCTGTCATCCAAAAGGAAGTGGAAAAGATGCTCACTAAAGATGTCATTGAACCATCCTCAAGTCCTTGGGCTTCTCCTGTTGTCCTCGTGAAAAAGAAGGACAACACTTGGCGATTTTGTGTCGATTACAGGCACCTCAACGCAATAACTAACGCAACGCAAGGTCGCTGACCTCACGTATGAAATTGAACGAGTCGCCGATGGAGCCCAATCTACGAGACTACCTTCCACAACTGTACACTTCGCGCGACTGAAGCCCTATATACCTGCCACCTCTATGCTGCCGTGACACGCGCCGAGTCGGCGCTTTTACGCCGGGGGGTAGTGTTACAAGATAGCAGAGGGGCGTACTCTGAAGTGTTGCAAGGAAGGTAGCAGAGGGGCTCACTCTGTACGCAGGACACGGGGAAAAGGAAACGAAGTGTTCGAGCAAGACTCGGGCCTGCCATTAGTGTTCTTTGGTACTTGCCTTTGTATATATTGTAAATATAAGTATCCCCGTAACAATATTACGGCATTTGCTTTGTTATGCTTACGGTGCTAAGACACACCCTCCGACAATACGACGGCGCGTTTGTTTCTTTAAATATTCGTTTGTGCGGATTGCACAATTCGTGGATATGAGACGTGTTTCGCCGGGCAAACAATAACAGTGCACTTATAAAATTTATACTTGAATAAAACGTCACATTAGACGAAGTGTTGCTTGTACTACAGTCAGTATCCTTGCTTGCCGACCTTTCTTGACCAACTTCACATGTCATAGCTGTAGCATGGAAGTAAATATTGTTATCTAGTTAATAAAGTTCCCATTTGTCCTTTTATGGAAAACTTCGACTTCTTCCTCGAAAGTCTATTTAAAACAGCTGTTCTACGTTGACGTAAAATGTCAGTGTGTCCTCAAAACTCATCTTACGGGCATGCGTCGCCTAGCTACTAAAACAAAGCGCCAGTGTCAGCTCTCGCAAGACCGAAATAGTTCTTCACACCTAGTTAATATTTGACGCAGTCAGATGAGAACTGTTTAGCTGAAATATGGTTTACGATTCATTCATGCTAACATCGCAAGAACGCCAGCTGGGTTGGAGCGGGAATCGAAACCAGGTCGTCTGCGCTGCCAGCAGTGTTCCAGCAAAGAGCCACAACAACGGTTGACGCTTTGGTGAACAGTTCAAAACTGTGATGGGAGCCACCCTGCAAGAGAAGAGGAGTAGCCGGCGCCGTACGTGGCCTACTCGTGCCAACTACTCGTGCCAACCTCCCCTTCAATGACATATATTAAAGAAAAAGAAAACGGTCGACGATGGTTCGAGAAAAAACCCCTATACGAGGTGAATAGCAAAGAATATCCATGTACGCAATGGTACAGTACGGAGGTGGTAAAGTAAAGTGAGGCTGATTAGGAGGGAAAGGAGGGCAACAGAGAGTAAAACATAGCATAGTATAGTGTTGTATAGTATAGTATGGTATAGTATAGTGTAGTAGATTATTGCAAAGGCGTGAGAAGTAAAGTGAGGGTAGGGAGGAGTGATGTCAGGGTGAGGAAGATGGCAATTAAGAGGGGAGAGCGTAAACCATAGAATATCCAAGAATAGTTGCGAAAGGGAATTCATGCTGAGCAGGAGGCAAAAGGTTTCTATATATATAGGAAAAAGGCCACACCGCCGCCGTATGGTATAACAAGGCGGTGGGAAAATGAGGTGAGGAGGAGCGATGTGAGATTGAGAGAGAGAAAAATGTGGAATGGATAGGGTAGAGCGTAGCGTATTCATGTGCTTTATGATATAGGAAGAAGATGGGAAACGGAAGAGAGGATAAGGATGGAGAAAAGAGGAAGGGAAGGCCACCAGCTCCGCTGTTAGCTGGACTTCCGCGCCTCGAGCAGGATGCTCACAATAATTTGTTTGAACATTTGGTTCCCAAAAGGGGCCCTAATATATACATTTGGTTTTCCAGGGGCCACTTCTTGGCGTCGAAAGGAAAACCGAAGATTTACACACAAAGAGGAAGCGGAAAGATAGCGCCGGAATTTTTGCCTTCTCTTCGTTTCAATTTTTTTTCCTGTTCGCGCTAAAATGTGCAGCACTGATTTCAACCAACTCGCTAAGCAACAAGTTCGTCCTATGTTCAGACTTCGGTTGCGCACTCTTGTCACTTATTGAAGTGTAATCTCATACGAGTGTAACTAACGATAGAGGAGTACAGTGCACACAAACTTTTCAATGTATAGACAAGTTCACACAAAGAGCGTTGGAGTGAACGATGCGAGCACCGGGAGTGCCGCTCTCATGGTGCTGTTTTGACGCGACTGTCAAAAGCTCGCCATACATGAAATCGATAGAAGCCATTGTCTGAACGTGGCACAACCCCCTCCCCCATTCTTCCGTGCCCAGCAGAAAGGGCTCTCCGCTATTTATACCGCGCATGACGCATCGAGTTGAAGTTTTGTTCGAGGAAAGATCATAATACAAACAAGTTTAGTAAAAGAAAAATAACTGCGATGAAGGCCATATCGTATCAAGTTCCGTAAAACTTTTACGTGTCGCCGATGCAGAAGCGAACTGTTTACTGGTAAAAGTACAGCGCTTCTTCTTTTAAGTTAGCTCTTCTCAGGCGGGGTTGACGTCTCACGGGATCCAATTTATGCTGTACGGTATACTTTCGTGCGCTGCGCAAGCTGAACTTAATAAGCACGCTGTTGTGTTCTTCGTCGACCAAAAAATTTAATTTCGGGATATTGCCGGTTTTGGTGCAAAACATTTTGCTTCGCTGCCGAAAAGCCATTGATGCGCCGAGGGTTTCGTATAGCACTGTATACCCTAATGACGCGTGTGTGATCTTTGTCCCGCTGTGAAAAACCCAGCAAGCATCGAGGCATATGTACCGTGAAACAGGCGACATAAAGCTATATCGGCATTGAAAATTTAAACTGCAATGGACCCCTGGACATGTATTTTGTTGTACATCTCTCTCTGAAGCTAACACATGGAGAAATTAATCGTAGTCTGAAGTTCAATGTGGAGTGGGCGGCAGTCTTACGAATCAAGTGCACCTCTTAGGAATATAAAATTATTAGCACCCCTTGTAAGCTGGAAATTTAATGTTGCTGAACAAGCGGCATTCTTTTGCAGTTTAAGAAACAGAAGGGAACAAATTTGTTTCTGCGAGCTTACAGAAAAACGAAGCGAATAGGCCATTCGGGCTGTCGTGGCATCGGTACGGAAAAAACAACGAACAACAATATGCCGTCGAGCAAGCAATGCTACTTCACATGCCACTGCTGAAAGTGTATGGAGCAGAAAAAATCTCAAACGTGAATACTTGAAAATGAAGCAATACAGGCATTTTCGTACAAAAATCAGACATCGAGTCGCTTTCCAGATATAAATAATAATAGAGGCGCGTCATTGTATATTATTTACATATATACACACATACGTGGATCCATATGCGCGTATGTGTGTACTTGAATAGTAAATAAGAATCTGGAACACAGCCTGTAGTTAGAATGTGATATCTATATACTAATGCAGTACATTTAAACTAAAAAAATTAATAGTTTACGAAGTAAATATTTGGCATGATATTTGAACTGTGGCAATGATAGGTTGGACTTTCTTCGTTCAGCAAAGCGATTCAACAACAGAGGAGTGTTATATGAAATTAGGCTCTACCATACCCAGTTCTGGTAGTAGGAAGATGAATTCGTTGTCTACGCAGTGTGTATGTTCATGTACTGCAACAGTGTAAAGCTTGTTTTTATAAATGTGTAGAAATAGTTTGTATTCATATTGCTGGGTTGCTTTGAGTATGCCGTGTTTTATAAATAGTGAACAGATGGGCATCGTCGGTCACCACAATAATCTTCAAATGGATGCAGCACTTTATTTTGCAGTGCTTCTAGCTTGTTTCAAGTAGTTACTGTTGTTGTGCCCCATACATGCATGCTAATAATTCATACGCTAATTAAAAAGAGCGTAGTATATCTTCCTCAGCCAGAGTGACACAAGTGGGTTTAGTTTAAATATGCATCCAACAGTTTTACTTAGTTCAGATACGAGTCCATCGACATGCGTATTCCCGGACACATGTTTTTGGAACGACACAGCAAAAAATTTTTGTAACTGTATCTGTATCTGCTGCAACGCCTCGTTTTTGAAAACTATGTTCATTTCTGTTTTCACGACTTGGTAATAGGCTAGAATACGATATACGTGCTCTTAGTTATGTTAAGCATGACTTTATTTTAATGAATCCATTTTTCTCATTTGAGCGAGAAATCATTTATGTGCGCATCAATATGCGTGAACGATATGCCTTCGAAAGTGTGTTGGTACTGTCCGCGTTACCTATTAACTGAGGCGAACGTGGCATGTCACACAAATCATCAATACAAGTTATAAAGAGAAGCAGCCCTAGGATAGAGCCCTGCGGTACACCATTTTCTAACGGTTGTTATTGAAGAGACAATTTTCCCAACCATAACAAATTGTTTTCTATTGGTAAGGTAGCCTTTAATTAGTTCAGCTGCTACACCGCTAACGCCGTAATCACGTAGCTTACCAAATCAAGATGTCAAGTTTTACTGTGTCAAACGTCTTCTTTAAATCAATGAAAGTACCTGTTGTATACCATCTGTCTTCCATGCTCAATCAGTATATCTCCTTTAGCATGTAACCATGCCGATTCCGTAGGCTTAGATTTTTGAAATCCACACTCTGTTGTATTGATTATGTGGTGCTTTCTGAAAAAGCAGCCAAGTGTAATAAGTATGACTACTTCAAAAACTTTTCAGAGAAGCAGTAAAACAGTTATAGTACGGAATTTCGATATTCCAGTCTAGCTACCGCCTTTGTGGACCGGGCAAAAGCGGGCTACCTTTAGCTCATAAGGAAAGGTCCCAGTACCTAAAACTGTATTCAAAATATGTGAAAGAGGGTGTAAAATTAGTGGCGCCGAATGTTTTAGTGGGCCAGTTGTTAATTCGTCAGCACGTGCACAAGCAGTACCGCAGATCTTTACTTATTAATCTTTCAACTCGACAAACATCCAGAGGGGTAAAAAAGAGCGAGTGTGGTGCACGACTTCTATCCGCAACAGGCGGATCAATCGCATCATGATTTCGCCTTCATTGGAGTTGCTTACCAAAGGAGCTCTTAAAATAAGCTATGCGACTGTTTAGGGAAAGTTTCCGCATTTGAAGAGACAATGTTAAGAGTGTTTCACGTAATTTGCGCAAATATGTAAAAAAAAATGCCCGCGCAAGCATGAGAATGAAACCTACTTGGTAGTATTGACGGTCGTCTAGTCCACGTCAGACTTTTTTGAGTGACCTCAGGTAAATAAAGATTACTATTGAAATAGTTCAATTTAAACGATTCACCTAATCGCAATTAGTTCAATGATAAAGTTCCACAACATCGTATAGTGTCCAAGTGATCTTTTCCGATGGTAATAATTATAAGGCTTTTCGTTGTTCCAGTATTCTACGAAAGTGAGCGAGATTTCAAAAGTACCAAGTGATACGGCACGCGAGCCGCTTAATTATTACCCTCAAACAGGCGCGGCCGGAGCAATCGCTCCTTACGGCTTCTTCAGATGTTGCAGCCTGCATGCATGATCGATGCTTCGTCGTTAGCAAATTCGAGGGTGCTGATTGCGCTGCGGGGAAGCGCTAGTCATTTGATAATTTTTTAAATATCACGCCCTCCCTTAGAAGCCGGGGAAGACTTAAACCGTTCTACTTATGATCATGAAAATACAATATTTGCGCGATAAGTAAGGTGCTTTAGGACTTCACCATGAAAATACGGTGTTGTTAGAGAAACCGTGTAATAATCAGCCACTTCATAACTATTGATTAATTGCCTGCGTTCATAGTCAAAGTATAGCCCGAGTTAGTCAAGACGACCGTATGTCGTAACAGGTTGCTTGCATCGCTGCAATGCGCGTACGGATTATTTTTAAAATGACGCACAAGTTAGCTGAAACATTCTCTGCATACGTATGATAGTTTTCCACGTATATGAGCATAGTGCCGCTACTTTCTCGATTTTCCATGCGTTCATAGACGGTTTCCGTAAGGAAAGCATTGTTCATGCAATATGGCATCACATGCAGATCACTACAGAAGGGTGATTCCACGTAAGATCCCAGGTAGCACGCAACGTAGGGCCGATATTGGTTTTATGGCGGCAAAGTTCGGCCCATCCACGGCCTAATGTTGCCGACAGCGAGCCAGTATCGGCCACGCCGCCGTCAATGACTGGCAACGTCGGGCTGCTATAGCCGCTGCCCCTCCGATATCGGCAGGCCGTCGACTGTAATCGGCAACATGGGGCCGCATATGCCGCGTCACTGCCGACATCGGCTGAGCCGATGGCTTTCAACGGCAACTATGGCGCCGATTTTTCCTTTCTACAGACAATATGGGCTGGCCGACGCCATTTATCGGCAACACTGTGCCAGGTATGCCACCTTAGAGCCCCCGTCGGCTAGCCGATAACTTTCTCCGGCAAATGTGGCGCCGATTTTGCCGCTCATCAGAATCGCCTGAGGAATGGCGAATTTGGCGCAATATTTGCCCAGAAAGATTATTTCACAGGAAACATTGAGTTATTTCTGCTGTCCTGGAGGCAACGTCGACTACGCCGCAGCTTTTCATGGTTGATATCGGCCGGGCGTCTTTGGAAGCCTGCTGTATATAGCAATCGAGATCCGATGGAGACAAGCATGACCGAAATTCACTTGAGAGATTCGACGTACGAATCAGATGTTGAGCTTCATATATTCATGTATACGCGTTTCAGTGCCGGAACATAGCGCACGTGCGTTTTGAGCAGCATATATGACATTGTGTTCGCGCACATTGTTTTTAATAAGCAGGGCACACAAAAAAACGTGCATATAAACTATTCATATATACATCTACAGGCTGTTTTGCGGGAACTTTGCGAAACAGGCTGGCGCAACAGTTAACATTAGCCAGAAGGATCGACAAGCATGGTGGAAAATTATCTGACAGCACATGTCAGAAAATTTAAATTCATAGAAATTGTTCGTGCTTGCATCGATGGGCACAACCACCACTCATATGTTCAAACAAAGATAAACAGTCGGAAGCAGCGCTATATACGACTGACATTTAGCAACCTATGGAAGGAAAGGACATACGGAGGTAACAGCGCAACAGCGAGTGGACAAAACAGGTCAAGCGCAGACATTATGGTGCGCTGAAGCGGAAATAAACTCTCGCAACCAGCGTTATCCTACTGATATTTAGCAGCCTATGAAAAAGAAGGCTACACGGAGCTAACAGCGTGACAGCGAGGGGACAAAACAGATCTAGTGCTAACTTTATATTCAGAGTATGTTAGCTGTTTTTATACACCATGAAATACATAGATCCCTTTTGCATTGCAAATTCAAATGAAGTTCTCTTGTCAAGACCACGACATTTGCGAAAAAGGCAAAAACGAAAAATACAAAGCAGTCATATGGCAAGCATTTTTCATCTCAAAGGTGGCAAACAAATGTGCACACTTATAATTGATATTTAGATAGCTTTTATGGTGAGTTCTACTAGAGTGTATGTGATCACAAAGTGTTCTTGCGCAGGGGATGTGCGCATTTTATGGTATATAAAAACAGCAAGCATGCACTGAAAAAAAAATCAGTTGAAAATCAAAGCTCTCTTCTGTTCTCTAGTTTCTTCATATGTTTGTGCAGGGTCACAGTATAAACCAACCGTCCTAAGTCAAGCTGTTGTTGACCACGTGCCCCTCCACTACATTTCATCAGTGCGTTCGCGAAACTAGTGCATTTCTTTCAAAAGCAGCTCCAGTACAGCGCAACGCATGTATCGCAGCTCGCATAAGCTCAGCAACAGAAAATAATTGTCTAGTCGGGCAAACTTATACCTCCCTTTTCCACCTCCATGCTCTCTACTACCACGCAGATACAATAGGCTAATAATTCCTTAATATGTCAACGACAATGCGCATAATTTCTACTTTTTTATCCTCTTTTGTGTAACGTCCGTTAGTGCGTTCTTTCCATACATATCGAATTCGTTTACACATCGGCCATCGGTTACGCTGTACTAGTTAGATGAGCAGAATATATCGAGCTTGACTGCATGCTCTGTACAGTGTGTCGGATTTATCACTGACGTTGGTATGAGACTGTGGCGTTGATATAAGCAAACATGTGCGTTTTCTGATAATTAACAAGTCATTTATTTATAACCAATAAGGGCAAAAGAAGGGCGCGTAGAGGCAGTTCAGCGCAATATTCTTGTCGCGCGGGAAGGGAGCACGTGTTTTCCTGCGCTGCAGAAACTTGCAGAAATTCACAATGGCGACGCCATGCACCCTCGCTACGTTTGTTACGTGCAGTGCATCACTTCGATCGCGTTTTTAGCTAGAGTGGGTGGTTCAGCCTCTGCAAAATCCTATGCTACAGTACTAGCAAGAGAACACATGCATACAAGCATACTCCATAGGCTGTACCAGGATGCACTTAGCAAATGCAGTCCCGGCGGGTGTCCCCGCCATTGTGCTTTTGCCCAGCCGAAATGCTGTCTTCCGCGCTTTGCGACAACCACAAAAAAAAAGAAAGCAAAACGCGCATATTCTGCCTAGAAGCAACCTTGCACATGCTAAGCTAGCAGCAACTAAAAATTAAAGAAAAAGTATGTGAAGGGGGATGCGCGTCCCTTCCCGAACTGACCACCCTCGTCACGGCCCCCTCCCTGACGTCTATTGTGCTCATTACAGTTTGCAAAGAATGTCGTTCTGAACCTGCTTTTGGTGGCAGTGGTGGCCCTTCGGAGGGAGAGACCGCGCAGTTTTCGGGGAACTTTCCGCGCGGCTGCATTCTCTCGTCGCGGCTGCAGTGCTACCGACATGGAACGAGTTTCAACGGCTGCACGCAGTCTACCTACGCGTATCGGCGCATGTACGGCATTTATCGATCATCAAGTTGATTACGCGATTCCTTGGCCAGTGTACCTCCTAAGACAATGCCCATCACAACTGTGACATCGGTCGTATATGAACACAAGCCTGCACCTTTTGGTGAGGCTACAGTGCCGTCGCTTAATTTGTATTGCTGACACACAGCTCAAGAGTGCACAGCGGATGCCGAAATTCGGTAAGTTGCTGGCCACTTTTCAGAATGGGGCCTGGCACTTTTTGTTGCGATGTTAAACCACCGGTTCCACCTTTATATATTGTTACGGATGAAGGATGTTTATTTACAAGTGACGGTCAGCGGGGATGAGGGATCGCCAAGGTAGATAGCCACGGAGATGGTACAATGGCGCACTCCACTTCGTCGTCCTCTTCTTCATCTACCATCTCCTATTCTTTCCGTTACAATCCCCGTTTCGCAGACGAAGCCCACCGGGTGAGTCATTGTGCTGTGGTGGGATAGTAACGTTTGAGACGTGCAACGTGAGCGAGTTGCGTTTTCCTGGAGCGCCTGTATTTAGATAAAAGCCGCGCAAGTACATACGTGAGATCACTCAGGCGATCTAGCACAACGAACGGGCCGACATAATGTGATAGAAGCTTGCTGCACAAGCCACGCCTGCGCTGTGGGGTCCATAGCAGCACTAGATCACCCTTTTCAAACGAAACCTCTTCATGGGTGCTGTCATATCGTTGCTTCGAGCGGCTTTGAGATGCCAACGTTCGGATGCGTGCTATTCGACGGGCTTCCTCGGCAAGGCAAAGTGTCTTGGCTACTGAATCTTCTGTGTCTAATGAAAACGGCAGAATAGTGTCAAGGAAGCTCCGCGGTGACCTGGCGTAGAGCAAATAAAAAGGGCTGTAGTCTGTTGTCTCATGCTTCGCAGTGTTGTAGGCGTATGTTATAAATGGTAGCACATCATCCCAGTTCTTGTGATCCGATGACACGTACATGGCTATCATGTTCGTCAAGGTTCGGTTCGTACGTTCAACAAGGCCGTTGCTCTGCGGATGATACGGCGTGGAGTGTCGAAATTGCGTTCCACATAGTCCGAAGCAACTCCTCAACAGTGTCTGCCACGAACTGACGACCACGGTCGCTTATGATCACGCGAGGTGGGCCATGGCGTAAGACGACATAACGCAACAAGAAAGATGCGACGCAAGCAGCGGTAGATGACGGTACTGCCGCGGTCTCTGTGTAGCGTGTAAGGTGGTCCACACAAACGATGATCCATCGGTTGTTATTTGATGACCGTGGGAATGGGCCCAGCAGGTCCACGCCGACTTGTTCGAAAGGTGCATGAGGCGGAATGAGCGGTTGCAGAAGGCCTGGGGAAGCGGCTTGAAGGTCTTTTGCGACGTTGGCATTGGTCGCAACTGGCCACATATTGCTTTATTGTCTGACGCATGCGAGGCCAGTAAAAGCGCTCCTGAACCCGCTGCAGGGTGCGGGCGAACCCAAGATGACCGGATGTTGGGTCGTCATGCATCGCACGTAACACAGCAGTATGGAGGCTCTCCGGGACAAGAAGAAGAAAGCGAGCGCCACTTGCAGAGCGGTTAGCTTTGTACAACAAGCCGTCACGTATGGAAAAACCACCACTGGCTTTCGGATTGCGCGCCGCGACGAAGAGAGGCTCCAAACTGACGTCGTTACGCTGCTCCTGTCGGAATACAGGTCACATCGGGAAACTCGGGTGCAATAGCTCCCAGGCAGTCGTCGAAAGCGTCCTCCTCAGAATGGGTCGTTGGAAGTGGTAAGCGGGAAAGACAATCAGCGGTCAGCATGGCGGCGGCCGCTCCTATATGTCACCACGAAGTCATACTCCTGAAGTCGTAAGGCCCACCGTGCGAGACGACCAGAAGGATCTCGGAGACTGACAAGCCAGCATAATGAATGATGATCGGTGACTATCTTGAATGGGCGGCCGTAGATGTAACAGCGAAATTTCTGAACAGCGAAAACAGCTGCGAGACACTCCTGTTCAGTGACAGTGTAATTTCGCTCAGAATTACTCAAGCAGCGACTCGCGTAAGCAACGACATGTTCGGCGCCATCTCGCTTTTGTACGAGCACTGCTCCGATGCCTACCCCGCTTGCGTCTGTATGGATCTCGGTAGGGGAACAAGGATCGAAGTGACGCAGGATGGGGTCTGACGTAAGTAGAAACTTGAGTTGACGGAACGATGACTCACATTCTGGTGTCCACTGAAACTGTGCATCCTTCTGCAACAGACGCGTCAACGGTTCCACAATATCGGCGAATCTTGGCACAAAACGCCTGAAGTAAGAGCAAAGGCCCAGGAAACTACGGAGCTCTCGAGATGACTGTGGAGGCTTGAATGCGCTGACCGCTTCAATCTTGCGGGGGTCAGGTCTGACTCCGTCTTTGTCGACCAGATGACCTAGAACTAATGTCTGTCGTTCCCCGAACTTACACTTTCTGGAGTTGAGAATCAAACCAGCTTTCTCCATGCATTCCAGAACCTAGGCTGAGACGCTCGTTATGCTCTTCAAAAGTGCGGCCGAAAATAACGACGTCGTCAAGATAACAAAGGCATATCTCCCACTTGAGTCCGCGAAGAATTGTGTCCATGAATCTCTCGAACGTAGCAGGGGCATTACAAAGACCGAATGGCATAACGTTAAATTCGAATAAACCATCCGGTGTAACGAAAGCAGTCTTCTCTTTATCAGCGGGGTCCATAGGTATCTGCCAATATCCGGAACGTAGATCGAGGGACGAAATGTAGGAGGCAGAGTGCAGACAGTCTATCACATCGTCAATTCGCGGGAGCGGGTACACGTCCTTCTTTGTTACCGCATTTAGGCGTCTGTAGTCGACGCAAAATCTCCATGAGCCATCTTTTTTCTTCACCAGAATAACTGGTGCGGCCCACGGACTTGACGACTCTTGTATTACGTTTTTCATAAGCATTTCTTGTACTTGCTCCGCGATAACCTTGCGCTCCGAGGACGACACTCGGTAAGGCTTCTGCCGGATGGGATGAGCCGATCCGGTGTCAATTCGATGACGGGCACGCGAGGATGGAATAGTCGTGCGGCGCTGGTCTTGGGAGAAGTCAAACACAGAAGTATGCTTGGACAGCACTTGTACTAACGTGTTACGTTCACGAGATGACAAGTACTTGCTGACCATGCCTATAATTTCCTCTTCGAAGGCGCCGGTGGCTCGCACTTTAATGGAAGTCTTCTCGTCCCCTGTGGCCATAGTTGAACTGCTCGTGACGTCATCAAATACAGCAATCTTCATGTGTTTAGGAACATGCACAGGCACAGCAGAGCAGTTTAGTGCCCACAACGATGTGGAGCCATTAATCACCGATACAATGCTGCTAGGCACCAGTAGGTCTTTCTTCCGACAAGAATCACTAAGTGGTTGCACAAAGGCGTCAAATGAAACATCAGTATAGGAAGAAGCGACTACCGATACCGATGCGAATGACCATGGAGGTAGCCTCACGTCATCAGCTACAACAAATGTCTTCTGTTCTTCATGTGGTTCGTCCACAAATCCTGGCAGTAGCTGTTCTGGGCATGCAACGATTCCTGGGCTCCCGCTGTTTACCGAAAGCTCACCGGCACCGCAATTAACAGAGGCCCCGCAGGTTTGTAGAAAGTCTATGCCCAGGATAACGTCATGTGTGCACCGTTCCAAAATAACAAATTCGGTCAAATAACACCTATCCGCCAACAGAACGTTCACAACACAAACACCAAGGGGGCGCAGTATTTCGCCGCCTACTCCACGGAATCTAGTAGGCTTGTCGAGGGAGAACATCACTTTACGTCGAAGACGGTTCTTGAACGTCAGGCTCATAACCGATATCATTGCCCCGGTGTCCACCAAGGCCATAGCACATACACCGTCAATAACCACTTTCACTTTGTTCCGCATCATAGTAACGGGCAGAGGTATCTGTGTCGAATCGTGTCTGGCGACCTCACCCCCATCGGTCGCGCAGCCTAGTTTCCCGAAGCTGGTGGTGAGAATGAACGCCGCCTCGGCGAAGGAGACCGACGTTGGCGTGAAGGCGGCGGAGTCAGACTGCGGTCGGAGACGGGGGAATCACTGCGGGGATGCTGTCGTGAAGTGTTGTTGCCGAAACTCACCGGTGGAGCAAACGAGCAGGGAGGCCAGGAGTGGTCATAGTTGCGACGTTCGGTTCCATAGGACGTTGGTTGTGGTTGGCGTTCGTACCACCGCGGCGACCGGCGACGGTGGGGACAGAATCTAGAGATATGCCCCGTGATACCGCAGGTGTAACACACCGGAGGCTCGCGGCTTACGTTCGGGTAGACCGGGTATGTCCGTGGCTCCAAGTAGGCTGTTCGACGGGGATACCCTGCAGCACGATCGTTATCCTCCTCTCGGTGGTAGTTGTGTTGCGTCCATACAGGCCTTCTCGGGTGCCGCTCTCCGACAGTTGCCGCAGCAACAGACAGATCTCGAGGAGCTGGTGACGGAAAGTGCGACTGTTGGGCATCACGGAAGTCGTTGTTCAATTCCGTGCAGCGACTTAACTCCTCTCTAACAATCTGTCTTATGGTGTTCGCGAGATCGGCCGGCGACGTGTCGTCCTCGATGCTAGCAACAGTCGTTACATTTGCCAGCCTGCCAAACTTCGGTGTTATGCGGCGCAGTTTGAGGGCCTCGAAGGTGCGGCAATGACGTATTACGTCGGCCACTGAGCTAAGGCTCTCCTTGCCGATGAGGAAATTATATACGTCCTCCGCGATTCCCTTCAACAAATGTCCGACTTTGTCTTCTTCCGGCATTCGAGGATTGGCCATTCTGCATAGCTTCAGTATGGTTTCTATATAAGTCGTGCACGTCTCGCCTGGCAACTGAGCTCTTTGAAGGAAGCGTCTGCTCGGCATGCTTCTTCCTTGCGACCGAATCACCGAAGCGCTCCTTAATATCGGACATGAAACGGTCCCATGTTGTCAAGGTCTCTTCGTGATTGTCAAACCACATGAGCGCCGTCTCGGTCAAGAAGAACACAACCTTTGCGATCCGCGCTGCGCTGTCCCAACCGCAGTGCTTGCTCACCCGTTCGTAGTGGTTCAGCGATTCGTCCCGTCCTCACCGGGCTTTCCTCCGTAACATGCGGGGCTCAACCAAGTGCTGGCGTGGCCAAGAACCAGCCGCCGTTGAGGGCGAAGGTGCTGTTGGCTCGCTCCGTCTGTTGGCTTCGGTGTGGGACATCTCGGACGCCGGGGCGACGGAGGCAATCCAGCAATGCGGCGGCTTCGACGCAGATCAGGCGGTTGGGGAACCGTGTTTCCCGTGTTTCGTTGTGGTCGGGGTACCCAGCACCTCCACCACTAACTGTTACGGATGAAGGATGTTTATTTACAAGTGACGGTCAGCGGGGATGAGGGATCGCCAAGGTAGATAGCCACGGAGATGGTACAATGGCGCACTCCACTTCGTCGTCCTCTTCTTCATCTACCATCTCCTATTCTTTCCGTTACAATAATATTTGTATCGTGAGGTGCGTAGGCTCTATATTTTCGAATAAAGAGCCTACGCACATTGTCCCAAAGCAATTTCAATTCATATAGTTAATCCTGTGCTTGTATGAAACCCCCATTGCGTGGTGACTTGCAGTTATCGTTACATTTTTTTTCCTGCCCGTATTTTTAAAGGTAACGTGATACCGAACACGCGCTCCTTGGTGTTGGACACGTGTGGCAGTTCGGCACGCGATGGCATTTTTAAAGTAGCCTTGAAAATATGTTCTTCCTCTAATATCTGCTCATAATGCGCCTTGCACTTATCATTTAAGGACATTTTTGCCTAAAGACCACATCCTTGGTGTGTGTCGTGTTAGCTCACGTCTACATGTTTTCCTTTCCGATGTATGCCAAAAATATGAAATTTATTATGATGCAAAATGCACCTATTTCAAGTAATGTGCCGCTTTTAAAGTTGCTTTGCAACAGAACCTTTACTCACGTTTTTTTTTCCCCTTGGGTATCTAATGCGACGCGAAGCCAAGCCTTGGGATTGAATTTTGAACATAAATTCATTATAAAGTTAAAAGGAGAACTTTCTTTTGTTATTTTCTAAAGTAGTGCCCGATTATGAGATGTTTCTGACATTTCTTGAATTTCTGCGTTTGTTCATCAATCGCACATAATTTGCATACGATGATAGTATTGTGCTGATGTGCTCCAAAGCTGTGCTAACTTTTCACGCCCTTTCCCGCAGGTTACATCCTTGCCGAAACTTTTCCACCACGACGGTGCAATACGAGAATAGCATATTATCAATTCAAAGTCCAGAAAATAAATGAAGTAGTGCTTTTCTCTATAAACCTCTCTTGTTGTGTTATTTGGTTTGTTTAGAGCGCATTAATAGAAAGTACAGAGGATCCACGTAGCCCCACTTATTACTGTGTTAATAAAGCTTTCGCGTATGCATGAGAGGCACATTTGCACAAACTACTGTTGGTCCTTCGAAAATGCCTTCGTAGCCCTTCGAAAATGTGAAAACACAAAAATAAAAACTTTTGCAATCCAAACGGCACGACACACGTGGGGTAAACACTAGAAACACCATAGTGGCTGTGAACGGTCGCGCAAGGGGTTTCCCGATGTCGGCGTGGCCGACAACACGCCAAAACCAAAAAAGCCGGAATGCCCGCAACATCGGCCAATGCTACCTAGCCAAATCCGACCCATTCTGGCTGGCCAAATTTCGCCCACTCTGGCTGGCCAAGTTCGACCCATGGTGGCTTCGCCACAGTGGAGCCATTCTGGCTGGCCGTCATCGGGCAGATGTGGGTGAAAGTAGCGCGAGCGCGATTTGCCGACTTAGGCCCGATATCGCTGCCGACTTTGGCCTATTTGATGCCTACATCAGTCCTGTGTTGGCGTGCTGCCTGGGATCGAACAACGCATGGCTGGTCACCCTCTTAAACTTATTCCAAAATTTTATATATTGCTGCCCGATGAGTGGAAAGAAGAGATCCGCAGTTGGTTTTGCTAGCAAAAATTTTTTCGAAGCGCCAAGAGTCAATAATGACGAAGAGGTGGAGTGCCACGCTTACCTGCTCTTCTGTTTTGGCCAAATTTGGTTATTAATTACACAAGCTATACTAAGGTTAGGAGGCTGAAATTTATTTCAGTAACTATATGCATCCTTTTGCTTGTATTCAATTATTTTGGCTTTTTATGGGGAGCGTAGATATTTTTATAAAAATCCTCAAATTTAGCCCAGGAAGCATTTTTCTGTCTACTTTGCGGGCTTATATCTCAAACAATAATTGTGACAGAGCGGCGAAAGCTCCGCATTACGTTCTAAGCAAAGTCGTTTATCAACCTACAAAATATTATGTTTATGTGATTTTTCAATAAAGGTTATATTTATATGATTTTTCATCACCCGGTTAATAATGAGTTCAAAAATGCAAATGCTCTCTTACTTGCTCACAAAACATTTTAACTACTGCACATAACTTGAAAGAGACATCAAACATACCAGCAAGAAAAGATTAGGGACCACTGCCACATAGTTTCTTTTTTTCAGTGGCTTACATATGAGTGCAATCGTATGTTTCTTCTTTGCTCTTTGATATGTGATTTTGTTGTGTTATTTTTTTATCTCTAGGAGGTAATCAGTGTATCCACTGTGTTTCTCGGTCTCAGAAATATAGCGTGTAGTTTCGCGATGTGTTATTGTTAAACTTGGCGATACTGATTTCATCCAAAAAGCACAAAGTGATTTAGCTACACAGTGGCATTGTCCTAATAAATGTACGTGCCTGGCTCAGCCGAATAAAGGCGTTCAGGGAATAGCTGCGCTGGTGCCTTAGAGTATGCAGTTTTTCTATTACGTAGTCCACAGTTGTCTTGCTGCACGTCTTCAGCGGCAAATTCTCTTCATCAGAATGGCGTTTTAATTTTTGTTCGAATCTCAAGTTTCGTTGCAAGTGCGTCGAGAAAGCTAGAATAAAATTCAATATAATTAAATGCAACTTCCCGCCATTCACGTTAAAGCACCCACCATTGTTTTCATACAACAGGGTTTTTCCACTATCATCTCCTTACTTTTGTGCCCCACCATGGTGGGGCACAAAACGTGATACCGAACACGCGACCACCATGTTTCACCTTGCCTCTTCATGAGAGCAAGCGAATCACGCTGTCGTCGAAGCTCCATTTTATTAGCGTACACCAGATCGCTGCATTTGATAAATCCGAAGGCACGCGGCTGTATGCTAATCATATACATCTACATTTACACCGCTTTTCGTTATATTTTGGAGCCCTTTAGTTACGAGGCTGAAAGGACCGAAATTCCAACGTTCCAGGATTTCATTTCCACACCAAAGTGCCCAGCGTGCAGAGCTACCCAGGCGTCATAAGTTGTGCAGGCAATATCTTCGAGAACAGAAGCACCCGCTGCTGGCTGGTTTCTATTCCGCCTTTTACCAATCGGGTATGCGAGAAATTATGAAACGCTATGCGGAAGAATCGATACACCCGGGCTTTGCATTACAAAGAACAAATGGAGCGGAGTTGCGTGTCTGATTCAGTGCGGCGACTGAAGCCTGAAATATTATGTCCGGGTGTCCGTAAAGCAGGCATACCGCTTCCTGCGTTTATGCTTTTACAGCCGAGCTCTTTATGTCTAGGACGAATCCGTCGACTGCGAGCTAAAACTGTAATGCGGGTATTCGCCACGCACATGCTGGATGAGCCACACATCATGGATCCAATGTTAAATGAACACAGGAAAGCTTTTTCGGCTAATCCTTGAGTGACATCCCTTAGGGACATTGTTGCCCCAGGAATCGCCGGCCACAAAAAAAATAAATAAAAATAAAGTTCAGTATGTATTATCGGAGGTACAGCGTTACGTCTGAGGTGAACTCCACCGTCTGAACACATGTAATCTGTTTCATAGCAATGATAGCAGTAGTAGGTATAGAGATATAGGTGGGGGGGGGGGTGGAAGGTGTCTAAACGCGGGAAAAAAGCCGCGACAGCGCGCATCGGGAATTTGAACACGATCTTTTTCCTTATTCTTTGAGCGTGTTCGAGTTTCTACAAAGATCACAAGCTTCTGGCTAGAGTCTGTTTAGGTCCGCAGCGCCAATACGCAGCATTCGCGGCAACAGCGAGCGCCAGACAGCCAAGGGTAGATAACTTCGCAGTCTCTACCACCTGTGACGTGTTTTGGTGGAAGGAGAGGGCGCACTTACCAAAGCTGTTTTGAAACCAAACTGCGCGTTTAAACCAGAGTGCGGTTGCATGTAAGTAGTGCAACAATAATAATATTCTGCGGACATTTTCAGAGCAGCCTCAGTGAATGGTCGGCGGCCTTTCCTTGCTGTGTTCAAAAAGTGCTGCAGGCCACCATAACCTTTACGACTAAAACCCGGGTCCTAGGCTCGTTCACAAATGATGTTGCTTTTGGCCGTTACCTTTTAGAAGTAGTAAGATCAACAACACGTATAATAATGCCACGTGCTGGAACAGAGCGCTCACTGGCAAGAACGGTAAAGAAATCTATTTACAAATCATATATATACAGGGAGCGGCCCTTGCAGCCAACATGGAAGCACATTAGCAACAACAACAACAACAACAATAATAATAATAATAATAATAATAATAATAATATAAACGCGAAAAGAATTATATTACTCTTGTTTGCTACAAATGTTTGCTTGCATGTGCTACAAATCTGGGTATGGCGACAGACAGCAGTGTAACACATTCCGCCATCGTTATGTCATCAAGTATTGTTGCCTTGTGATTCCATCATCCAATCAACGTAAGGTCCTCCTTTTTAAATGTCATTACACTCCTCGCAAAGAGGAAACGGCGAGTGCTGCACGCTCCGGTGGAGCGACGCGCCCATATATGCAAATAACGACCACCGATTACGAGTAAATTTCTCTGTGCTTGCGTGTAACTATAACTCTGGAATCCCCTTGTTCCTCTCTATCATGAAGTATTGTTCTTTATTTTACCTTGTGTGTGTGTGTGTTTGCGTGGGTATGTGTATGTGTGTCATTTTCGCAGTAATGAAACATCCAGACACTTAAGATGTATGTACCTGCGTACAAGATTCCGCTACCTCTGTTTGGCATACAAAGCAGATTCCTTGATCATTCCCTTCACACACTAGATTAGCCTATTATTATATTCAAGATTACGTTAAACATCAGCCATGGCACGCTATAAGCTATACAGCTTGTGAGAGTAACATAAATCTTACATTATGCTGAGTCTTAACGCCTCCAATGTCACCTTAGGTACGGTTTTTAATATATGCCTAATTTATTGGCCTGACATTTCTAAATTAACGCTAAGAAAGCTTTCCGCATCAAAATATTTTTGCTAATGTCTGAAGGCTCGTGAATTCTAAGAATCTTGGTATTTACCACGCCGACGAAGTCTGATATGATGTCTACTTGCACATTAACAAACTTGACCTTTAGCCATCTGTAAAATTAGCGTGTCATACCGCCGTAAGTAATGTTTCTGTCACCACAATAGAAGTGGGTGCAGTGCCTAAGTACAGAAGTGACACGCAAATTTCACCGAACGCTTTCATCGATTTTCTGGAGCGCTCTCGCATTGCAACAGAATTCTTTGTCAGCTACGTGGTTTGCGTTTTTCCTCGCTTTTTTACCACTGAAGATGTCTCCAATGCTCGAGTGGTCGCTTTTGTTTGTTTAGTATATACCAAAACTGCTATGGCAGGGGTACGAATGTATACTGACAATGTGAAATTGGCGAAAGAAAGTTAGTGATTCGCTCTTCTCTGTACCTACAATGTGAGCCCAACTGAGGATCGTGCAAAAATCAATGCGCCTGCAAATAAGTGTGTCGGCTTCTTTCTCTAATAATATTACACGTGCGGTTGTTTTCGCGAACGCCGTTATCACCTTCCTGTTAATCGCGCGCTTGCTTTGATTGTTCGCGGCGAGCTTTCTGTTACTTTTCGTCACTTTCTGTTATCTTCACTTTCTGTTATGCCCAACGCAAGCGAGCGATTAACAGGAAGGTGATAACGGCGTTCACGAAACCAACCGCACGTGTCAATATTGTTGGAACGGAGTCCATGTCGGGTACGCCTTTCCCCGCCGACGATGGTGCACCCCTCTGAAGAACCTTGTATATGTGCCTGCGCCTTCCGTATGCTCTATCCACTCTCCTGTTCATGCATGGATACAGTGTTTGTATGACTCGCACTTGAAGCCCGATGCTCCTTAATTCTATCGTACTCTTCGCGTCTCCTTAGAGCCTAATGCTCTTTTCACGGGCGGCATAGCGCCGAAAAGCGCCGACATATAATGAACACGAGCTTCTATGCGAGGAACACGACGTCATTACCACGCAATTCAGCATTATTGCACCAAACGCCGCTGAGCGCATGCGCAGAGCATCCTGTGTGCACGGTGAGAACACCTCGCAGATCGTGTCGACCAGTAGCAATTTTTTCCAACTCAGTGAGGGAGTCAGCAGGAAAAGAAGGAATCCCTGTGCTTTTTATCCCGGAACTGCTTAAAGTATCACATGCTTTTCTTCAGTTTAATGTTTCTTCTTTTCTTTAATCAATCATTTATTCAGACTGTACTGTACAAAATCAGGACATAGAGAAGGAAGTCCCATAGTACAAACTGTATTGAAACATCTGTACATAATAAACGTGTGTGTTTCAAAGTCTTATTGGCAAAATGAGTCGGCTTACAAAGACAAATAATGAGATATAGATTCAAGCAAATGCAAATGAACATCAATGTAGTGTCAGCAAGGGCAACTTAGTACAATTAACACCAATAATAGAAAAACAGGAGGAAAAAGAATACCGAAGGTTTAAACAAGAGGAGTTACAAGAGATTTATGAAGGTGAGTGAGTGTCACCGAACAAATATTTTTAAATCACGACGAAATCTATGGATTTTCTGAATTTTCATTTCAAATGACAATTTGGTTCACAATGGTGTGGTCTCTATACCGAACATACCAGTGAATGGTCTGTATACCGTAATTACTATGTACTTCGGGTAGAATGAATATATCATGTAGCTCGGAACAAGTTGAGTTTGTGTTCTATGGGGATTATGGAGCAATCGTAGCCAATGATATTTTCTTATTTATTAATTTCGAAATAAACGTAGCAAGATTGTCCTTGGGGAGAGTGTCGTCGTCGAGAATGCTATTATCCTATAACAACTGTTTAAGACTAGAGGCTGGTCGACTTGATGTTATTGTACTGATATCCAGGTTCTGGATTATATATAGCGATTTTAGGTGAGCAATATAGCGCTGTTGTTTTGTGGGGTTTAACGTCCCAAAACCAGCTCCGATTATGAGAGACACAGTAGTGGAGGGCTCCGGAAATTTCGACCAGCCGTGGTTCTTTAACGTGCACTGACGTAGCACAGCACACGGGCCTCATCATTCGTCTCCATCGAAATGCAGCCGCTGCAGCCGAGATTCGGTCCCACGGCCCTCGGACCAGCAACCGAGTACCATAGCCACTAGACCACCGTGGCGGGGCAAGTGAGTGATATATATATATATATAGTTACCCCAAGACATATTGCAGCAAGTATTGTGAGAATGCAAATACGCGAAATCAAGTTAGAGCATAGGAGGTCGTGAAAGTAATGGGAATAGCATTCTCTGTGAAAACATCTTTGGAATGAGTTCTATGATTTGGAATGAGTTCTATGATTCTATGCAATTTAGGAGGCAGGAGCGGCAGCAGTTGACATTTGTACATAGGTGTGTGCAGTCTTTCCTTATTGATAACGAGTGGTTATTAAGGCATAGGGTAGGTATGTACCGCGATGATTTATTTTCAGATGATAACAAAAAGATTCAGATTTAGTAGGATTTAGTAGGATTGATGTGAAGTTCAATAACACTGCACCAATGTGACAAGTTATGTAACATTGGTGCCACTCCGCTGGGGCGCCAGGGTAGTTTTCCGGTATGAAAATGACGGAGCGCGCGCGCCTCATTCTCTCCCCTGTGCAGCGGCCGGATTTGCCCTCGGGCCGCTGCCGCGAAAAAATACACCATATCCCCCTCAAGCTAACCATCTCCCCGTTGCTTCGCATCTACACATGTTGCCTTTAGCGGGAGATGGTGTAATTTTTTTCTGAGTGTTCTTATTTATTGTTCTTTTATGTTTATTTTACTGCCTCATATCCGCTACGGTAGTGACATATGGGGTCGTGTGACACACTTTCGTGTTAAATGTAACGGACATGAAATAAGATCATTGTGGCACAACTAAACGTGCTATTAAGTTGAGCCACTTTGGGCGTACCTATCTATCTATGTAGTCGACAACGCCTAGGAACTGATGGACGCGAAATATTGAGCCCCGTGTGCTGTGCGATGTCAGTGCACGTTAAAGAAGCCCAGGTGGTCGAAATTTCCGGAGCCCTCCACTACGGCGTCTCTCATAATCAGGACTGGTTTTGGGACGTTAAACCCCACATAACAACAACCCCTAGAAACTCATCTGGCTACCTTGTTTCCTTAATACAGTTGAACCCGCTATAAGAGGCGCGGATATAACGAACAAACTGGTATAACAGACAACCTCCAACCACCCTCTTGGTTGCCCATTCTATCTCTCCGATTAATTTGACCTCTTCTGTAAGAGACGCTGGATATAGCATACAGTCGGTTGTAAAGGACAAGCTATTATTGAATTCCGGTGGATAACATTGCTGGTAAGAGATATTCTAACCCAAATGCAGTGTCATCGATTGCTAATTTAACTTACGTCCATCTTGGGAAAGATAAGGAAACAACAGGGGCTGGAATGCCCAGTTTATTATGACCTCAGCAAACGTATAGTAGGTCAGTGAGCCATAAACTAATGATAATAAAAGCCCCCGAAACGGATATGCATCGGCGATGAGCACTTCAGGCTTACCGCCAAAGGAACGAGAACGACCGCGGGTGTACTTCACAGGCACCTGAGGGAGTTAAGAATACAGCGAGGGCTTGGTGTGAACTCATCGCACAAAGCTTCCAACAAGAACGTATCACGTGCGTTGTCTCCACAAACCAAAAAATAAGCCAAGTGCACAGTGGATACTCTGTTAGGCGTGACGTGAAGGCGTGACGTCACTCGCCCGCGGCGACCAACGCCGCCGATAAGGAGATAACGGAAGCTGCTTGCGCGGCCGGAGCGGCGGCGACCACGGGCGAGTGGCAAGTGACGAAAGCCGTGGGGGCGGCGAGCGACATCGACGCCACAGACATTATTTTCCCGGCCGATTTCGGTTTCAAGGAGCCTGCCACGGGGAACTAACTGTTCGCGTAGCTCCGACATGCACTCCGCTATTCAAAATTTGATCGTTGGGATAGGTAGTGTCGAGGACGGGCTCCCAAGTAGTCATTTATTATAGCTACCAATTGCTGATAATTAAAAAGTTAATTAGCGTGATTTCGCTAATTATGCATACGAAAGCGGTAATTGTTCTGTATCTAGAGGCCGCCAACCCGTACACTCGAATGGTACACAAGACATTCCCGCGATTTATGTTTTTCTAATTTAAAAAATGTGTTGCAGCTAAAGAAAACACCCTGTATACTGCTAAAATACTGACTGAATGCATTGGCAATATCTGTCGGGTGGCTGTAAGTCCGCGCGTAAGTTTCTGTTTCCGTTAACTGCTCATGTGGTTTAGTGTTTAGGAATTCGTTTATAACCTCCCAGTTCCGCCTTGCATTGTTACCGTTACTCAAAATCTTTGCCTGAAAGTATGAGTGGATGTATGCGTAACCTAGGCTAACAAGGAACGTGAAGCGAAACTTGTCGATGGGATGGTAGCTTGTGGTACGGCGTGACGCTACTTATCATGTGTTTTGATGAAAAAAATAGCAAATACTGATGCTACGGTGAGCTGATATGCGCATTTTAGGCGTCTTTAGTTGTACGGGATAGAGCGATGGCAGACAGAAACACGCCCAGTGTAGGATACGCATTGCCTATAACATTGACAGCAGTTAAGGAAGTTTGTTCCACAAGCACCATCACCACATCTTGTGGTGCAGTTGATCCTTAGTTATAGATACTGAGCGGAAGCCGCCGTAGACTGGCGGTAGTGTGCTTGCTTGTCACTTCTTGAGCCCAGGTTTGATACCCCTTTGCCGTTAGGTATTTTGCGTCTGTGTCACTTTGCTTGTTATATCTGGATTTCAATCGCAAGCTACAACACATGAAATCCCTTTCTTCGTCTCAAGTGTGTTCCAATCACATCTTGGAGATCTGTAGGAGTTCGTCCTTCACTGGCATAGCCTGTAGAACATCCGACACCTGTGGCGCATACCCACTTATCACCGGCGTAGCACTGCAGCTATGGGTGACACGTGATTGAACTATTCTTAATCATGACGTATCGGACGAGCAAATCAAGTTTGTGATGTACAGATCACTGAACGATGCTCGTCATCTAAAAAGCTCAACAGCTGAACTAGACACCCAGGACAGCACGGACACATAGGCCGATAGATAGATAGATAGATAGATAGATAGATAGATAGATAGATAGATAGATAGATAGATAGATAGATAGATAGATAGATTAAAAGCGGCCGAAGTTCTCGATGAAATGCTTCGCATTTACGAGACAGTTCCTAACTTCTCTAACAAGCCATACTTGTCCTCCACGGTATACGATCAACAATAACACGGTCATGTGGGACTCACACCTACAGTTCTCGGTTGACAGTGGGTGACTATGCGCCTTAGGCGAATAAATACATTACAGACATCATCAATCTAGCCAACTAAAACACACAGAGAGCAATTCACCAGAAAACGAATTGTGCGCGTTTAACCAGAGAAAGGCGTACCGCATCTTGCCTTGGTATTTAAAATGTAGACATAATAGGTGGACAGAGAAAGAGAAGCTTCCTCCACCAAGGCGGTAAGGAACGGTAGAGTTTAGTGATTGAACGCGGGGCATCATCGTACGAAGCAAGCACAAAGAGGCTCATCTACGGCTACTCTTATCATGCGGTTCATATCGTAAATATTGTAATTGTTATTAATAACCGTGACGAGACTGGGTTCCATCCAATCCTAAATTTCAAATAGTCCCTTCGCGTGACAGTTGCGTTGATACCACTTGCTTAATGTAAAGTGCTGATGCACTCTCGCTGAACGCTTTCATAACCATATGATAAAAATACATACATATTACCACTGTCACCGAGCATGCTTTTGTCCAGCTTTGTTAAATCCCTACGAATGCTCCAAGGAACATCTACGCTATATCAGTCAGCGTACGTTTGGCATAGGCACTGTCCTTGCAGAACGCTTCGCATGACATCCATTGCCAACTTGTGTGGAATCTCCAGGATTTTAAGACACCAGTGTTTTGTGCCGGGGTCCACCGAGAAATCTGTGACGTACTTCCACAATGGAAGTGAATGTTAAAAATATAAAGATACATTTGTAATGAGAAGTGTCGCCAACACGGACTCAACCCCAATCACCAGTGCATCGATGAAAGGAGCTCGAAATCCTACCGATACACCACCGCCACATTGCCCATACGAGTAATTGACGGGCCTTATACCTTCGCTAGAGCAACCACAAAACAGTTAAGTTGTATAGAACTGTCGTCCTGTTCAAATAAAGGTGTTTAGCAAATAAATGATTGTGTTTAACGAGAAAACTTACTATTAAAATTGCCTCCTTACAGTGCACTTCTGGTTCGCTTAGGTACTCTGCGGTGGTACCGCCATCTAGGAACGATAGATAGAGCGAAGCACATTGTTATGCTAATGCACGTCGATACTCAACGCTTCGGTAGTCTCCGCGCGTCAACCGCAGCGGGAGAACGGGGCGTGGCAACGTCGTGACGGTGGGTTCCTCGGGTGAAATATGAACGCGACCACTAAAAAATCTGCCTTGCGTGGCCAGGTGTGTTGATTTGTGACGCGCACTGCCCCGGGAACACGAAGACGGCCACCGACAAACAAATGATGCGCTATTAAGTGCAATTGGCTGGATGTTCACAAAACGATCCGCTGAGAACCCGTTCGGTCTCGTTTGGAAGATCTCACCGTTTGCTGACGTCATTTGTTTATGGCAGGTTTCGCCAGGGCTTTGGTGCTTCCAATTCAGTTTCTCCGGAGGTTGTGAGTCGTTCGAGAACTTTCCTTTGTGTAAAACTTTCAGGATTCCTGTGCCGTGTCGAGGAGCAGCTGATGTCTACATGTAATGCGTTCGCAAGTCCACAGTACTGTACGAATCTTCCGCCCCTCGATTCAGCAGATTGCCGCTTATGCATTGCACAGGTTCGCGAAAACAGGTTTCACTTTCCTGGTATACGGATTCCTGTGACAGAGGAATCAACCCCATTTTTTTTCTTTTTTTTCGTGTTCCGGCAATGGCGAAGCCGCGTAAGCATCCAACGAAGTTTCGTGACAGCAAAAGTTGCAGTTGTGAGTCACACGTGACGATAGCTGTCGTCATCAAACCAGTACAAGAATGTAATGAATTCATTCTTACACTAGAAGATAGAGACTAAGAAATGATATAAGTGACTGTCACGTAGTAATAGACGAGATGCTCCTTCGCCTGCGGCCTCATTCCTAGCGCTTTTAGAATGCAGTCGTCAACCACAGTTTTTCATCGAAACCATCATATTTTGGTGGCCATCAAAGCATTGACTGAATATTCAACACGCTTTCCTGGGAGTCCGTCCCGGTTTCAGAACTGGCGACGAGCAAAGGAGGAAATTATTTTTTCTTGAAGCTCTTTTAAGCCTATTACACAAAACGCTATCTCACCAAGTTCCCGACGACAGCAACTGAAACTTCGCCAGTGGTGTCGCTTCCGCGTTAATGGACATTCCGTTGCCTCCGTCATTATTCATGTTGGGAGTCCCGATGTTTTTTCTAGAGCAGAAGTACAACTAGTGGGTTCGCGGCGGTTCCTGATAGAAATCTTTTGTGGTTTACTTAGTAGGACTTTGACATCGCTTTTACATGCGTCCCTTAGTACTGCCTCCGAATACGAGCTAGTCATTTGGACTCCTACTCTGGTTTGTGTGGAGCAAAAGCAGCTGCGGAAAGAAGACTCTCGCAGAGCCGAGGAAGCGGCCGCGGCCGAGGGATGATGAATGGTATTTTCGCGTATAGTTCATACCATTCAGACATTCATATCGCATTGCCTGCGTCGATATGTTCAGTTAGTAGCAGCTATTCATTATTAGTTCATTTCTTTTTCACATGTCATCTTTTTACTTCCAGTCAACTTTATATTTACTACATGAAACAGCCAATGCGGAGTTGCAAAATGTCTTCACCTTCAGCGATATGAATTTTGCCTCGTTTCTGCCAGATATAAAAACACTGCCCAATCACCCCGTACAGATGCTTAACCAGCGAAGCTGAAACGGGCGGCCCCGGCGTTCAGCAATGGGTTAATACCGACGGTGCAATCTCTAGACCAGATTGAAATTGACCTGCATTGTAGATTTACAAGACGCATATCCAAGGTCTTGCAAAAGCCAGCCCACGCAACTGATTTTACTGAAGTTACATTATCTGAGGCAGCGTAGGAGATTAGATTCAGTTACCTCGATCCCTCAGTCTGTGGTCCTGATGGAATTGTTACGATGGCAAAAAAAATTACACCACCTCCCGCTAAAGGGGACCATGAGGCGATGCGAAGCAGCATGGGGGATGGACAACGCGTTTGCATCAGTTTGACTAGGAGTCGCGTTTGCATCGGTTTGACGCTAGCAGACGCTGCCTGCGCCAGCGTTGTCTCTCGCGGCTGAGGGCGCGTTGTCGTTCACTGCGAGCTGGTAAAGCATTCATCGAAGAAACAGTGTTTTCATAGTCAACGCGCGCCGTTCGGAGAGGAGACAACGAATGCCGAGACGAGAGGAGATGAGACATGGAGAGCAGGGGGAGGAGGATGCGCATGCGCAGTGCGGGAGTGGAGGCAACACGGCGGATGGAAGGATGGAGGGAGGGAGCGACATAGCCCCGACCATAAGTTGCTTCGAATTTAAAATACACTTCCCAAGCACTCCGTACAGAGGTTTAGCCAGAGAAGCTGAAACGTCCGGCCTCGGACGTTAGCAGTGGTTCAATCCTTATGGTGTACTGAAGCCTTTCTCAAATTATTTATTACATGTTACCGTTTGTTAATGAGGTTACGCGGTCGTTTGGCTTGAGCTTACCCACAGCATTTATTTCACATTCAGCACGCTGTGCCTCGCATAATGGCGGCCATAGAGGAGTGTAATGAGCGGTTCATTGTATTCAACTCACGACGAAAGCGGGCGTTGACCCCGGCGAACACGTTCCCGCCATTGCCACGGCGAGAAGGGCCACTTCCTCGGCTGGCACTTGTCGCTTGCGTACCGTCTCTCGAGTCAGTTCGGCGTCGTCGTTAGCTGCGTGCGCCCACAATTGGCGGTTGCGTTCCGCTTGGCTGTTTGGAAGGCTGCCGTATCTTCGGTATCCTCTATGCGCAGTTGCTGCTTGTGCTTGGCCACCCGGACCAATTCTTGCACCCGGACTGCAGCATTGACCGGGCAGACACGAAACCTCTCACGGTTCTGCTGTCGGTGCTGTTATTCAAAAGTTTGTGTGGTGTTCGGGGGTTCGTGGGATCCATCGCCTATCCGTGTGGAGATTATAAGCTTAAAATGCTGCGCGGGGCTAGGCGGCACTGCCACGGCAGGATGAACGACGTCACTGACGGCGCA
The DNA here is from genome assembly GCA_013339685.2 of Hyalomma asiaticum. NCBI lineage: Eukaryota > Metazoa > Arthropoda > Arachnida > Ixodida > Ixodidae > Hyalomma > Hyalomma asiaticum. Next base: position 15,944 of record JABSTT010002120.1, on the reverse strand, counting down.
CAGGCGCGTTCGGCGCGAGCGCGGGGATGCGCGGTCACCGTCGGGGGCAGCTGCACGCATCCCACCATGGCTTGCTTTACTGTTCCTCTCTACCTCGCTTCTGCTATGCTTCTCAATCCTACACTAACGACGCAGCCAACGGTGCTCGTGCTTGGGTACGACGCAAAGAACGACGTCACTGGTCGGGGCAACCAATGAGAAAGAAAAATCTGTGCACACGAGAGGAACGGATTTTCGTCAGCTTACGCAGTAATATTAATACAAATATACTTCGAAAGAGTTTACATAGTCGTCTTTATCGGAAGGTGTGCAACGCAGAATAATTCAACGTCACCATTAACGTATACTCGCTAGTCTGACAAGTTGATACTTTTTAGGGGCGAAGCTCCTCTTAGTCTAACCTTGTCCTGCGTCAGGCGTCAGGCGTAACCGGCAGTATCTACCGGGAGGCACGCGCTCACCCTCGGCGCGTGCATCCCGGCGCGTGCCTCTCTCTCTCTCACTCTTCCATGTGCTGTCTTGTGTGAGAGAGAGAGAGGGCGAAAGGCGCGCGTTGACTGTGGAAACGCTCTTTCTTAGATGAACGCTCTACCAGCTCGCAAAGAAGGAGAACGCGCCCTCACCCGCGAGAGACAAGGTTGGCGCAGGCAGCGTCTCCTAGCGAGTTTCTTGATTGAGAAATACCGACTGCTCGCGTTGGAGAACCGTTCACCGGCAACATATATATATATATATATATATATATATATATATATATATATATATATATATATATATATATATATAGGCACTGGATCTTGACTTGCAATAAAGTGCCGGTGAGAGATTTCACTTGTGCATAGTTGAACCATAAGGATTCGTAGCGTGCGCGTTAACTAAATTAATCCGGAACTCGGCACGATCCACGATGAACCTCCCGAGCTTCGCCCGCTCATCATCATTCACTCCGTGGATACGCTGTAATTTTTCTGGTGTGTCGCGCAATGGCAAGAATGATGTTGACTTTCACGTGACCGCAATAAGCCATACATGAGCTCTGAAGCAAACCAGCGCTCTTGTTTGGAAAGCATAATCCCTTTAACGACATATTCATCATCATCATCATCATCATCATCATCAGCCTGTTTAGGTCCACTGCAGGACGAAGGCCTTTCCCAACGATTTCCACTCCACCCTATCCTGAGCGAGTTGGTTGCACTTTATGCCAGCAAACTTTTTAATTTCATCGCTCCATCTAACCTTTTGCCTGCCTCTGTTGCGTTTTCCCTCTCTTGGTGTCCATTCCGTCGCTCTTACAGTCCATCTGTTATCTTTCCTCCTCATGACATGTCCTGCCCAGGTCCACTTCTTTCTTTTAATTGACATAATAATATCGGCTACTCCTGTCTGTTCTCTGATCCATTCTGCTCGTTTTTTATCCCTTAGCGTTACCCCTATCATTTTTCTTTCCATGCACGTTGCGCGCTCCTTAGTTTCATTTCTAGTGTTTACGTTATCCTCCACGTTTAGTAATGGGAGTAATGGGAGAACGTTAGTAATGGGAGAATGCAGTGATTGAATACTTTTCGCTTTAGTGAGAGCGGTAAGTTTCCAGTCATGATTTCGTAATTCCTTCCGAATGCGCTCCAGCCCATCCTTATTCTACGGAGAATTTCTTTTTCATGGTTAGGAGTTCCTGTTATTAACTGTTCCAGGTATACGTATTCGCTTACACATTGTAAGGGTTCATTGTCGATTTTGAATTCCTGTTCCTTAGCTAGGCTATTGAGCATAACTTTGGTCTATTGCCTATTCATTTTTAAACCAATTTTAATACTTTCCCTGTTTAGGTCATCAATCATGTTTTGTAGTTCGTCTCCATCATTGCTAAAGAGTACAATTTCGTCTGCAAATCTTAAATTGCTGAGATATTCTCCATCTATTCGAATTCCCTTGTCTTCCCAGTCTAGACGTTTAAAGATTTCCTCTAAACATGCAGTGAATAGCATCGGGGATATCGTATCCCCCTGTCTCACACCTCTCCGGATCGGGATTTCTCTGCTTCTCTCATGTAGGAGTAGTGGGGCTGTGCAATCTTCGTATATGTTGTTTATGGTTTTCACGTATACGCCAGGTACCCCTCGTCGACGTAGAGCTTCTAGAACGGCTTGTATTTGTATGGAGTCAAATGCTTTCTCGTAGTCGATAAATGCCATATAAAGAGGTTTGTTATATTCAGCGTACTTCTCAATTACTATGTTGATAGCGTGGCTGTGGTCCATTGTCGAGTAACCTTTCCTTATTAACTTGTCGTTATGTAGTTCCCTGACATAAAAATCACGCTACCACACCATGCAGTCACTCATTTTTGCAGCCACTGCAGAACGAATAGCCTCAGCGGTTTCCTGTTGCATCGTTTACTGTTTAATGCCCACCTTATTACGTTGTATATGCTGAGTTAGGTGCCAGAAAATGTAGATTATCTTGTATTAATAGCTCGTGTTACGTCTTTATGTGTTTCAGCTATGACTCATGTTTCCAGAGGAGAGCTCGGGGCTAATTTCTGTCATAATATTACAATGCGGAAATGTGTCCTCGTATTCTATATACAAATGCTTTACAGGAACCGAAACTCTTGTAAAACGCTTTCCCGATTTCTGTTCTCGACGAAACTGTGCTCGTGCATTGCAAGACCGGGCCATACATCATTTTCTGCGCTGTAGCCCCTTAGCTGCCGCAGCTTCTCACTTTTCTGATTTTCGTGATCAATAGCCTCTGTCCAGCTTCAATAATTCATACATAGTAGTCTTACTTCTTGGTGTACAGAGTTCGGACATATATTATTCCTATGCGCCCGTAGTGCAGGCTTGCTTTTTGTTCATACTTTACCCCGCTCTTCCTCTTGGTTCATTTGTAAATAGGCCGACTCAATGAAATCTGTTAAACTCGCTTACTCCTGAATTCCAGATGTCTTTGATGTTTGCACACACCTTAATAGAACATTATAGAGAATTTACAGGAAAATGCGCCGATTCACAATAATAAGGGCACTACACCTTCGGGTAAAAGACGCTTGGCAAGATAGAAAAATACAAAGAAGAAAATGCATCTGTCGAAAACGCTCTCCCGTACACGCAATACTAAGCGTGTCTCGACAGGTTATGACTCTGCTGAGGCCTGCACTCTTAGCCCCAGCATGTGTATCAGGGGAATATTTCTGTTCCACAACAATAATCGTAATCTGCAAGCTCGCACATGTCTCTTGCAAAATTAACGCTGGCATTTTCGTTGGAGGCGGAAATGCCACCAGTCCAGGGTACTATGGCACGCCAGTGCACGTGAGAGAACCATGGCTGGTGAGAATTTTCGGAGCAACCAGTATGGCATTCCTGCTCTTTCATCTATTAAAGACGATAGCCTTTCTTGGGATACTTGAACGCAGAAATTTTGCTCTGCCTCTCTGTTTGTCAGTTTGTCACACGGTTCAGCCACCCGGCCATAGTTTAAGCACTTGGCTAAAGCTTAGCTGTATCATACTGGTAGCTGCGTTCACACTTGTGAGTTTTGTCGATCAAAAAGCAAATATTATGCATATCTGTGGCGCAACATCAATACGTAAGTATTAGGTACTGTGTTCGTGTAACAGAAAATACATAGATACGTAATTCTAAAGACCCTAGTGTTTCTTACGCTGCGCTAAAAAAGCAGCGCTATGGACGAAAAACGCCCCTGCGGACGATTTGGTGGTGCCACCTGGCAGTTGCCTAGGGATTCTACACAAGCTCATGTTTGACGGCGGCGCTGCCAGATGGCGCCCATATCTCACACAGCTTAGTACGGCCTGCAGAAGACTACGTCTTTGACGACATTTGGAGCGAAGCACTCAGGCACGCGCCGATTTTTTTTCATAAATTTTCCTTACCGCTATGGACACTGAACGGTGCTACCGACAAGGCCGGCAGAAAAAGATGTGTCTTTTCCTTAAGCGGATCAGAAAAATGCTTGCTTACAAACAAGACACATAATACACACGTCTTATGGCTAACAGTGTCTAGCACAAAAATAAAGTGCATTCTCTTCTTGGGAAGTCAGGGACTTGGTATAGCGCGCTTCAGAAAAAATTTATAGTAGACATTCCCTCTGAGCTTAATTAACCCTTGCGGAAAATCTCATTACGCGCGGAAGGCCAAGAAAACCGCCAGAAGTAATGGTTCAAAGTACTCAACTCGTCAAGCAAGCACATTTCTGACTCATCCACAGTGCGATGTAGACGTGTCGTGTCTCGGCTCGTACAGCTTCCCTTTAGCTGTGATCGGCGCGCGCACGGCTGTACGCCAGCCTCTGTACGCGCTCGTAGCCCAGCTAAATATCGTGTACACACGGCTCGGCTACCGTCACCACTCTTCAACACGAGTGACAGCTAACCACGACGGGATGATTTACAATGTGTTGGCCTCTCTCGAGAGAACTAGATATAGGAGTGGAGCACTCAGTTTGCCACGCACTGATACGAAAAGATCATAACGTCGCCTAACATGAATTTTCTGAAAACGCGAGCCAAATACACAGTCTTTCTTGAGTTGATAGCGAGGCATTAATCTCACTCACCACTTGGCGTAGACGCCCCAGAGAGGGTCTGATATAGGAAACGGTATTCTACACAAAAGTTTGAAGTGAGTTGCGGTGTCGCTCGGACTGCTTCATCGCTCGCTCGCGAAGCGAAAGCATTTGAAAATATGATTGCGCAGTACGTACGCTGTGGAGGCCTTGTTCATAACATACAGCCTTTCACAATGATTAAATGTTAAGGGTGTTTAAATATTTGAAATTTCGAATAACGGATATTATTATCAGTCTATTAGATATGGTGATCGAATCGAGTGGTGCGTATGCGAAATACCGAATATTGTTGGAATAGTAAAGGGATAATCAGAACCTAGGAGAAAGCTTCAGAGGATGGAAAGGTCCGAATTGCGGGAGGGGGTAGTTTTTTTCAGTCATTGAACTACCATGAAGCGTATAGTCCAGCCTTTTACAGGGCCGTGGAAGTTACAAATATCCCCAGGTGTGGAGGTTTTTGCTTAAAATTACTGTGCCGCGGAAGTGCAAGTGCTATCAATCTAACAGTACATGTAGAGCTGGGCCAGTCCATGTTCTATCATTGACCACGAAACTACGGTCGTGATCACGAAATCAGTAGTCGTGTTTTCTGGGCTCTTTGCGATACGCCGGTGCTCTGTCCCGTATGCTCATTACGAACGGAGGAAGGAATAAAGGTATGACACTGAGTTGCGTGACAATAATGAAGCATTTACATGAAAAATTTAAAGGAAGAATCACGGCCTATAGGCCTTGGCCACGTTATAGGCAAACAGTGTATAAATCTAAGCTTAGGCGGCATCTATTAGCATATCACTGCATCCAAGCCTGCCCGCCCAGGCAAAAATTGCAACAGCCTATCGGGCTAAGGGCGACCGTAATTTTTAATGGCCTGCCTGTTTAATTGTCTGCAAGTGTTGGGCTGCATGCAGGAGGCTCGGCCAAGCGTGCTCATGATTGACCGCTACAACCAGTTGCTTTCACGCCCATGCATATCACTAGAAAACAGTTTTTAGCAGTTTCGACACAGCAACTGTTTTATTTGCAAGCGAGAATTTCGTTTTATCGGCAGCTGTGCTTCATTTTAAGGAAGTTTTAGACCAGACTGCAAACATTTTGAGGTTTTACGTGCCAAAACCATGATATGATTATGAAGCACACAGTGGTAAAGCACTTTAGATTAGCTTTGACGGCCCGGGGTACCATAAACTGCCCTTAAAGCTATTTATATGGATGTTCGTACATTTCGCTCTCAACGAAATATGGCTACCGCAGCCCGAAATCGTACCCACGTCCTAAAGCTCAGCATGATGACACCTTAAGAGTTAAGCAATTGTGGAAGTGCGCAGAGTGGTCAACAAATCATGTGACACACTATTCAAAACAGTGTGAAACATACAATAACTAAACCTTCACCCAATACTCCTTTCAACATGCCATGCTGCAGGTAGAAGGAGCATAATACAACACAAGCAATAACTCCCAGTGGCAGCGCTTAAAGTCGAAATGCAACAAGTGAAAAAGGGTGACCAATGTACTCATGCATGGTATCAGCTGATCTGCTTAAACACAGCTCGTTTTCGTGGTGATCATAGCTGTACTCCATGTTTTCGTTCCAGTTTTACCAATCAGGAAGCATAATTGCAGTGATGTTTATGTCAAGCTTCATTTAATGGAATCTCCTTTAAAATAACCATCTTATACACTATAAATGGCAGTTATCTTCATGTTCCCTTTTCTTAACCATCTTCTTGAAATCGCCGCGTGCCACCCAGACTCTGCGTCACGTGCTTGCGGACTAGCAGACTCTTCATTTGTTTCTCAGCAGCATTCTTGGTGTTGCATCCTCGGCGTACACATGGAACGCAGCTGCGAAAAGAATGTGCATACATAGGGTAAATTTAGAGTAAAGACTAAGATGTGCAGACAACACACACAGTTATGACAAGCTGAGCTTCTCTTCTAGTTTGGATAGTTTTGACAAAGTAAAGGAAAAGCCAAAAGAAAGCATCAGCGATGGTAAAGCACACTGTGCTTGTCTCATAATTAGCATCCAACCACCCTAGTTCATGAAAAATTAAACTGCTACATTGCACATGGGTGCGGTTTGACCAGATTGATCTTCTGACATTGTGATGCTTCATGGACAAGAATTAGGGGTCAAGAATTCCATCCATGCAGTAACACGTACGGAAAAGTCATGCATACTATTGATCTGGAACGTCAATTTTTCTAACTTCCATTAAATGGTTCAGAATTCCTTTTCTTTTAGAAAGCACCCATGACACACACTTAAGACTTGCACACCGTGACACCTCAGTGGTTATGAAATAGGTGCTACCACTAATAACTGCTAGGGTTTTACGTGCCAATACTAAAACAGCAATATAAGCCAAGCCATAGCGGAAGGCTCGTGAAACCTCAGTCAGCTGCTATTCTTTAATGTCAACCTAAATGAAAGTACATGAACCTCGAGCATTTTGCCTTCGGAATGTGAGCGTCAGGGCGAGAACTGACTTGTCTTTGTGGAAGCTGACTACTGTAACCACTATACCACTTCACCAGCTCAAGTGGGCACCAAATGTTTGAGTAAGGAAAGCCAATTTGTTTGGCATCCTTGATCACAAATGATGTACTGAAATAATCTGTGGACCACTCTGTAGAAAGGAACTTGTGGCAGCTAACAGAATAGTAAGAAGGCGTTCCCCTGAAGCTTTTGGCCACATATATGCTATGAAGTACTGTTGTACAAGTCAGTTCAGTGACTTCCCAACCAGAAGGCTTGCAGCCGTATATGTCCATACATCATTTACAGAAGATATCCTCTTGCATGAACTTGTTTTACAGGCTTAAATAGTAGTGAATAGGCACGACACATACAGTGCGGACCATGCTGCAGGATACCTGCACGCGGTGTGTTTCACTCAGAAAAGAAAACGAGGCCAAAGAAAAAATTCATGGCATCTACCCTATTACGACAGCAATATCTAATTTACAATTAAATGTTAGTAACAATAGGCAACGTCAATATATCTAGGCTCTTGTAGCAATGTCCTCATGTGTATGCTACACGTTAGGGAGCCTCACTCGGCGCCTTAATATGTAGTCAAGTGCTCACCACCAACGTGGCAGAGTGTTTCTATGGAAACAAGGGAGGATTACCTACATCTTTCTCAGCAAGATACGGCTGTGAAAATGCAGTCGGCAATCATGTCCCGTGAAGGAGAATATTGCACTGCTGAATGCTACGTCAGTAAACAAAACCAGCAGAGATGCTGGGCAACCTTCCTAATGCAGAGCTATAACTTGTTAAAAAATGAAGGCGAACCGCAAACACGGCACAGAAGCACAAGCGTCGACTTGAGCATGACACTTTTGCTCGTGTCCTGAGCTTGTGGTTAGTCAATTTTGGTGCCACCATTCTCACTATGAACCCCTACCAACTAACCAAATTTTCAGTGTCAGTTTTAATCCACAGTGGTAGCCAATACGCTTAGCGTTCTGTGTACATGTGGTACCTCCAGGCTTGATGAAATCTCCGCAAGACCTGTGGTACTTCAGCTTTGCTCGCATGTGGTTCCATGGTTGGTACAAAAAATTTGAGACATCGCTGCAATTAAACTTCGTCAGGTCGAAGCTCCAGTGCAAGCTCAGCAATAGTGCTCCAGTGTTAAGCAACACCATTAGAGAACCAGGACTACGGGAGAAATTTCTTCACAGATACACAGGGGCTGTGGGCATTTACTAAGCACTCTTTCCTCATCTGTACATTATCATCATCATCCTGCTGTGGTTGACCTTCATATTCAGTGCCTCAGCATCATCATTATCGTGTGTGTGGGCCTTGGCTGGTTCGATGCTGAGTGTCCGGTCCTAATAAACGTCGTTGCTACCGAGACGTCATAGTGCATACACTGTGCTTGACAGATTTCACACAAACTATTGAGCTTCTTCTTTGTGCTTAGCCACTGACCACTGTCGCCAAAGCATCGTTATTGTCCACATCTCTCGCCTCAAGCTGTACATCCACCGTTAGTTCCCTTCATAACTTGCTATCTTGATGACCGCTTTCACAAAGGGAGAAGTCAAGTTAGTGTGAGTGCTAACTACGTGGTTTGATCGTCTTAATCAGTATATACTCATCATCGTAATCATCATTGCTTGCCTTGGCTAGTGCTCGGGGGCAGGCCTTTTCATTTTGTTAAGCGATGCGGTGCTCACAGTCTGCATTTGCAACAAATCACACCTACCGTCACCTCACCAAGCACTATGCGCTCTTCCGTTTCCAGGAGCGTGCATAATCGTTGAAGGAAATAAACTCCCACATGGTTTTGAAATATGCACTCACCGTAATAACTTTTTTCTCTTCTTTCTATTAATGCTATCCATCAGCTGCATTACGCTAAGTGCTCATCAAGCTGTGTAGCTTGAACCAGAGAGTATGGCATTCAAAAGGTTGAATGTCATCACGATTCAACATCAGCCATTGGTCAATGCGTCCACGAGCCGTGATCTCTAAACAGCAGCTTAGTAACCACTGACCTTTAGCACAGCCTACAGAGGCGTGTTTATGCTGACACAAGATGTGTGAAGATGGACAGGCGTGATGGTGACACTTGTGCAACAGTGGGAAGAAAGTAGCAAATTGAACATTACGGCACCTTGAAAATGCTTTGAACGAGGCAGGTAGCCTCAGTAGAATTTGCTATGTTTACTTGCATCTAAGAAGCACATTGTTTTCCTGCGAAACCAGCCCGAAAAATGACTGTGCATAAGCAACGAGTAGCAACAAAACCCAAACCATGTTCGCGGCATTGGCAGTCTCGCGTCTGGAACTGCCAAAACATCGCGAGTGCGAAATGGTGGCGGATCATATTTCAAGCAAGTTCACATTCATCTGTTGGTTCATTTCTTACTTGCCTGTGGCCTGTGTGCATCGCATCTGTTCCAAACTAAGTAACAAATGGTGACACGCCACTTTGATTATCAAAGTAATGTTCCAAACAGCTTCTGCACGTTGAAGATAGTTGCGTCACGTTTTTGTCCAAACACTGTGATGCGAGTTAATAAATATAAAGCTGGATGTTGACGATGAAAAGTTTCTATGGCGAAAGGAGGGAAACAAACAGACCTCAAAGAATAGCTTCCAGTCTTCCATAATGAACTCCACATCATTTAACTCACAACTCCACAACAGTATTTAACTGGCATCCAAGTAAAGCGAGCCCCGTACGAACGCCCCGCTACATTTGTGCTGTGAAGACCCATCTAGTTGTTTTTTTCAGTCCGTATGTGCCACATTCTTATCGCGATCACGACTGAAATGATCGCTGCAAAAGTAGGATGTTCTGAAAAATGTCCGTTATAACTGGACGCTGTTTCAATGGATAGCATAGAAAATCATAAGCACACATAAATATGATCATTAAGCATTATTAAACAGAAACCAACGAAAATCCAAGCTGGCGAGATCCGACGTTTTGAAGCCAGTCCGACTCTTCCTCAGGGATGTCTGGGGCTCAGGTTTGGGCTGCATTTCCTATACCCTGGCGCGACCACAGAAAGCGGCGATGACCGTGCATATCCAATGTGGGAAGAGCTCTCGGAGAATGGTTTAACTTTTGCGCCATGATTCAAGAAAGTCTTTTTCCCCCTTGGGGCTCACTCGAGGATTGTCATCCCCTTGAAGTCAAGTTCATGTCGAATGCCTCGCAATGCTCGGTGAGATCACTTCGTTCTCTGTCTTGCTTCCACATGGGTTTCCCGTGTAGCCCAATTAATTCCGGTAGGTGTTTTGTCTCGCCAATATATGAGCAGGTGTACTCAGCACACAGAATTTTGTACGCAACACCCGGGCTCTTCTTTCTCGGCTGGTCCTTAGAGCAGGGAAGAACTTAGTAGCGAAGGGTGAAAAGAACTTAGATGTTGCGTCAAGTTGTCGATTTTTAGATGTCTTCACTATACAAAAGCAATCGTCAATGCAGTTTCTTTTCATTAACCTGAACTTTCTCTCTGCTACATGTGTGATTCTTTTGTGTAATGGAGACCTCTGAAATCACCAACTTGACACAACATTTAAATTCTGTTTGCCCCACCATACAGTACACAGTTGAGTGTGAACGAGACAGCACCATTCCTTTCTTGATGTCCAAGCGGTGAGAAAATGCAAGCACCTGAAACTCTTTACGGGAGGACGAAACAATGGTCGTTACCTCCCTTATGATTCCTCCCACCCCGTCAGCAACAAGGCACCTGTTGCGAACACTTTACTTCAAAGATCCCATAGCATACACACAGCAGACCAGACTCAGAACCGCAGACTGAAGAGGACCAAATGGTTGGGGACCTATGAAAACCGGCTACCGAAAACCCTCATTCAGTCCGTCGCCTGTCGCAGGGAGAAAAAGAGAAGACATACCAGTACCATAGGCGCAAGGAGGCAGAGAGGCATTGGCCCAGATTTTCAAGGAAGTGGTGCACTTGCACATGTGCCTTCGTGCACACTAGGCCACTACCTCACGAACCCTTGAAAACCCCCAGCAAAGGGAGAAGAGCCAAGGTGTTGCGTACAAAATTCCATGCACCGAGTGCCCGTGCTCGTACATTGGTGAGACAAAACACCTACCAGAATGAATTAGGCAGCACAGGAACAACATCAGGAGGCAAGGCAGAGAATGAAATGCGGTCACCAAGCATTATCAGGCATTCGACCACAAAACTGCCTTCGAGGAAACGACAATCTTCAAAAGCGCGCCGCAATGGAGAAAAAGACTGTTGCTTCAATCATGGCACACAACTTGAACCGTTCTCTATGAACTCTCCCCAAGATGTATAGAGTCTGCACTTCATGACGAATCATGCAAGTGTGGTGGCTGTGCCAAGGATGATATAACGCAGCTTGAAGCTGGCTCCAGTCATTCCTGAGGAAGAGGCTGGAATGGCTTGGAAAAGTCTGATCTGCGCAGCTTGAATTTTGGTTGCTGTTTCTATTCCTGAATATGGTTCCATCCCAATCAGCCAGATATATTTCAAATGTTTGCATCCTAACGATATATTGTTATATCTTGGACCATTATAAATGGGTTCAACTGTAGCGCTTTAAGTGGGACTGTTCACGCACACACACTGTTGTTATGTCGGGTTTAACGTCCCAAAACCAGCTCTGATTATGAGAGACGCCATAGTGGAGGGCTCCGGAAATTTCGACCACCTGGGGTTCTTTAACGTGCACTGACATCGCGCAGGTCCCCTTCAAATTTCTGAATTCACACTGTTACGGAAAGCCTTTTGGGTTCAAGTGGTCCTGGCAAGGCTGTGCATTTGCATCCACCAGCAGCAATCAAGCTCATTCTCAACATCAAACTTGCACCTGGCCTCCAATTTACGCAATCCTTAGCATATTTTGTCACTTGAAGTTTGAATCCTGCAGCTCGGGACCGTCTGTGCTTGCCCATTGCTTCCATTTGTTATTGTTCAAAAGCACGGGGTCTGCCACATGGGAGGGTATGCAATGCAAGACGCACCACAAGCTTCCTACACACTCCCCAAAAAGGGCATCGGATAATGACTAAATGGCCCAAGTGTGCGTATGCCAAATCAAATAGTGCTGAATAGTGGCCAAGAATTCGAATACTGAACATGAGACCCCTCATTCAAAATTCAAAGAAACAACAAGTACATTACAGACTGAAAACCTCCGACTTACGAGTGTTTGTTTTGGTATAATTTTTCGGCGCGTTCAATGCACATGAAAGTTGATTTCCGGCAACAAAGGTATAGTACAAGAGCTTTAAGCAAATGTCGCTATCATATTGTTGATTTAAGCAAGCGTGTTGGCCGCAGCCGCTACTGCACTTACATGATTTCGAATAGAACTGAAGCCCTCTTTAATACCTGTGCCACACGGGCATGTTGGAAGGCCTTTTGAATTGACAACCTTCGAAAAGCCCAGAACTCTACAGACTCAAGTAGTCCTGGTGCTGCTCCAAGGCAGCTTGGAATGGCCGTTGAGTGGCTGAGGCATGTCATGCAAGGACTGAGTGGCACTGCGGATGTTTATTTTTTTTTTTCATGCCACGGAAAGTTAAACACTAAATCCAGTTAGCACAAATACTTCTGTTTCTTCTGTGCAAACATTGATATAAATTGTTCATACATTGTCATGCATATAGTCTGTTTAGTTTTTAATACCCCTGTCACACTACGCAACTTAGTGCACTTTGAGCGAGTGCACTCACGCTCACAGCGTGCACTTACACTCATGCAGCTGCTACACTAGGAAGATAAGTGTGCTTTGGAAATGTACATTCCCCTAGCGGACGTTGCCGCAAACTGCCCGAGGGTGAGAATAGCGAGGTTTTTTGTTGAAATATGATTTGTTTTAATACATAGCAACTGGTCTAATAATGAAAACAATGTTTTAAAAATGCTACTGGCACCGCATTATGCATTAGCGTATTTGTTTGCTAGCCACTGCTACCGAGGCAATACATTCTGTCGTCACGAAGCCGGCGAAGTGAGTTAGGCGAACGCACTCGCCTGCAAGTGCGTTTGCAGCGAGTGTCACAAAACATTCCCTTGTGACAGCGTGCGAATGACACTAGCGGCAAAGTGCAGTCTCTCAAAGCACACTTAAGTTGTCCCGTGTGACAGGGGTATTAGTTGTTGAGTAGCGAGACTGTAGCCGCATTTTCGCCGCTCGGTGCTGCTGCCATGTTCAGCTAGTGTTTGGCGTCCGTGGTCTGTGCGTACATTTTTGCTATGTTCAACATGCTTTGGAATGCTTGTTCTGCCATCAAAAGCGAGCAACATATATAAGCTCAAGACACAAGGCTGGTGCGATATCCTACATGGGCACGATACATGCAGTTGGTGCCGATACTGAAGCAGTGAAAGTGGAAACCATTGCTGTCGAGGAAGGCCTGCACGTAAACCATTCGGTGACCAAACAAAGCGTGCAGAGACAGGTTGAGCACTGGTCAAAGAAGGTGGTTTGAGTAGACCATGCCGTTGATTGGTGAGAAGTCTTTCAAGCATGCATTCCTCAATACATCTGCTAGCAACACTATGGATGCTAGCAGATCACTGCTCGATTATCAGGGCCATCCACTTAATAAACATGTCGCGATTGCCTTGTACCGAGTGAGTTCTTCAGCAGAGGCAATACACAAAGCAATAAAAGGTGTAAAAGCGTGAGCAGACAAGGACTAGCAAGGCCCCCCACCAACAGGATGAGCACCAACTTTCAGCTGATTTTTAATTCCCGAAACAACAGTATTTGTAGACCTGTGTTATGAAGTACCCAGTTATCATGCATAAAAACCTGCAGCATCCAAAAATGATAACTCAAATGAAGTCAGCACCACGGAAGGGCTGCTCACCCAGCTATTTCCAGCCTTCGCTATCAGGGTGGCTTCAACAATTTCTCACATATATGTATCAAATTGCTGAAGCTGCCCTGATAGCCAAGGCCGGCAATAGCTGCATCAGCTGCTCTTCTATGGCAGATGACTTCAACTGAGTTATATTTGGATGCTGCAGGTTTGTACACGTGGTACTGGGCACTTTGTAACACGAGTCTACAAATAATGTTTCTGGCCATAAGCATTCAGCTGAAAGTCAGCGCTCATCCTCTTTCTCGCCCTTGCCTGCTTGCACTATTAGATCATTCATTGCTATGGACGAACGAAGCCATAGAGCCACATTGATAAAAATGAGAAATGCAAGCCTGTATATAAATGTGCTGGAATGAAAAAAAGGACAGTACACAAAGAAAAAAAAAAGGAATTGCGGACGAGATAGTGCAAGCACAAGTACGTTGCATTGCTGTGATCGAGAGTACATCCAACTCGCACCTACCAACTGCCAAAAGCACCTTATTAAATAATCAGTAACACTCATGTGTACTGTTTTCGGAGCATTTTAGTTTTTCTCCTTCTATCATGACGAGAAGTACACTGTGCACGAGAGGGCAAGTGTACGCAGTTTCCGCTTTAGTTGCTCAACAGCCTTCCAAATAGCAGCTAAAACTTGACCTTGAGCCGATGGACTATCTGTTCAAAAGCCTTCGAAACGCCTGCGTGACACCATAGAAGACACACTGACCAAGAAATCCACTAATGTATGAGCTTGGGCTAGTTGGTGAATCATCGTGGAATGGAGTACAGAAGGTGCGGCCTGCTTGACATCTTGCAGCAGACAGTATATAGCACAGACGGGAAGGTGTATCAATATCAGAATGTGTGAGCATCACAACAATGTGAAGAAAGCTGACAATGGCCACCTTGATGGGCACTGCCAAGAATGTCATTGCTACCCGGACGCTCGCAAATGCTCCACAATTCTTAAAATCCTTGCCGGCTAACAAGGGAAATCACCGAGGCCTACAAAATAGGAACTCGAAAGCTCACGTGCGCTAGTTGTCCTTCCTTGCTGTTGACAGAGAAATGGCGCATCTGTCCACTAATTGCTAAAAAACCACTGTGGTTGAGATCGATGTATTTTTTTCGTTTTCTATTTTCTTCACACTTTCTTTGTCCCATGATCCTTTACCTATATTAGATATGACTTCGTTGCAATTAACCTTTGTTAGTAGCACCTCGTCCTGTCTACTCGTCTGTCGTGGTGTTTTTCGCACTTCATGGAACACTGACAGAGACAAATGGGTGTAAGAGACAGCATTTACATGCATGATTGGCTAACTTGATTACAAAGAAAAGAAAGGAAGATACGAAGAAACTTACCTATAAAGAAACACCATGAACTACAATATTGGGGTATAGAAATAAAATATGCACGCAGGTACACCTCTATTCCAAGGACTGTAATTTACAACAAAAAACACATGCTAGAACACGTACAGGTTAAACAAAACAGTTGCATGTATGGCATGAAGAGAAGATACCGTTACGAAATAGTCCATGGAAAGAGGGAGAACTTATAGGTGTCTGTCTCAGCATAGATAGGTGTCAGTGATAAGGATCATCGCGGTGTGTACACTTTGCGGAAGAGGGCCTGCATATATTGAAGGGTCAAGTGCAAATTTGCATTTAATTACATTATGTAACGTACCTAAACAGTATTTACATGTTCTCATTAATGTGAGAGGACACCGTTTGCCAACGTCAACTGTGACTAGTTGAGCTGTGTGGTTTGCTGGGCCAGTTGGTAAATATTCACGGTGTGAATATAAGGCAACGATGCGAGCCCAAAAGACGGAAGCACAGAACAAAAGCCAGAGGCTTGTGTCCTATGCGCTCCTCTGATCTTGTGCACACGTCACTACTACCTGTGGGAATCTTCTCACCATCAACCGTGACAATAAGTCCGAACTTTTGAATTTAGTATAAATAAAACAAACACATTTC
>JABSTT010002119.1:0-69552 GCA_013339685.2 Hyalomma asiaticum | reverse complement strand
ATATAGGGGCGCTTCATCAGAGGAAAGCGTGATTATATAGCGGCGCTTTTTCTGTTTCCACGAAAGGGACTTTGCTATTGTTGAATGTGGAGCAGCAATGCTTGGTGTGTGCGTCCCTTTCTTCCTTTCTTTCTTTCTTTGCCGAGCGCGTGCTACGAGTGTCTGCTTCTCCATGCACAGAAAAGCTCCCTTTATAGGTAGAGCGTGATCAATCGAGGGCGCCTGAATCAATTAGCGGCGTGATCTGGCAACCTGAATGGCGGTGGTTCGACTACACAGCTCTACGAGCGGTTTTAGTTGTCACTCTACCTGATGTTGTCCCCCATCTATCGTATTAAACAAAGCGAAAGAGGAAAAAGTAATGCGCACTCGCTGTTTCCGCGATGGTGCTTCTTTCCCCTACGCCATCGACGATCTACAAGTCAGTCGATTCAAGCTAAACGGGAAAACTTATCGGCGGACGAGCTTCACAATATGACGTGCAAGTGCGCATCTTGGAAGCAGTATGGTAGTCAACCACATAAAAGAGGACGACCGCTTTCGCCGCCGAAATGGAGCTGTAGTTACCGTCATCTCTGCCTGAAAGAATGCGACTTTATTCAGATGTAAAGCTTGGTATTCATAATGCAGTTTCACTGTTGGATGACGGCATGCGCATTGCAGTACGCGCGTTCTCACGTTGTAATGTATCGGATGAGCAACGGTCAGCCCAACATTGATTATGCACGTTTGCAGACAATGCACCCGTTCGAGTTTTGAAAATGCGTCCTACCAAGTTCCTTGCGAGTTTCTTCTCTTACTGCTCAAGGATTGGAAACAATGCGCGGTGCTACTTTTGATAAGCTTCCTTTTTTTTCTTCACGAACAAATGGTTTGGACCACTTTCTTCCCGGTGAATGCGAGAGGAAGAGGCAACTACGAAAAAAAAACACTTTTCCATTTACATCAACGACTGCTTCTGGGCGCTACGAAAGCGCCCTGAACATACCCGCATGCCTGAGCACATCTTAAGAAATATCAATACGAAAAAAATTAGCGCCCTCTGTAATGCTCAAGCCAGTAGAGAGTGCTGTGGTGCCAACGGTGGATGACGCCGACGTCTTGCGTGACGCGATACCCATGAAACACTATTGGCAACATAGGCCTGCGCGCGCGCATAGTGGGCAAGCCGAAGGTGTGGAACGAATTCTAGATGGGAAGCCTGAGTGCTCTCTTTAATGACACCATGAGCCACATTGCCAGGATATTTCCGTTGTCCAGCTGAGCTTGAGGAAAGCATGTCAAAATTCGAGTGGGAGCCTTGGCTATATTAGGTAAAGAAAAGAAGAAAAATAAAGGCCAACAAATTGTTTCGTCTGCTTTTCGCACAATTACCTGCAATCTCCTGATCCGCGATCCCAGTCCTTGGCCCCTATGCAGAGGTACTGTGTACTGTGTACTCATACACATCCATGTGGCGATGTCGATTATTTCATTGATTTATTTGTGGAGTTCAACGTCCCAAAACCACGATCTGATTATGAGAGACGCCGTTGTGGAGGGCTTCGCAAATTTCGACCACCCGGTGTTCTTTAACGTGCAATGACATCGCGCAGCACAGAGGCCTCAACATTTCGCCTCGATCGAAATGGAGCCGCCGTGATCGGGACTCGATCCCGCGACCTTCGGATCAGCAGCCGAGTGCCATAACCACTAGACCACCGCGGCGGGGCAAGCAGATTATTTGAGTTCATAGCACTGTAGAAGAGGCGGGAGGTCCTGTGTTCCGGCTCAAAGTAATGAAAGTATTACTTATCGAGGATACATTGGCGTATGCCACAAGTCGCTTTCGTGAGGCTCATGCAGGCCTTAAACACCGGCGAGCAGCAAGACCACGACGTACACGCTATGATGTTCGCTGTAGAAAAGTGACTTGTGAGACCGGTGACGAAGTGTAGGTTTAGACGCATCGTCTTGAACTTGTGGACGCTTGATTTATTTCTGGTGTCCTACGTCCCAAAAACACCATTGATTACGACAGACGCAGTAGTGGAGGGCTCCGGAAATTTCCACGGGTTCTTCAACGGGTTCTTCCACGGGTTCTTCAACGCTCCACGGGTTCTTCACCACGGATTCTTCAACGCCACGGGTTCACCACGGGTTCTTCAACGCTCACTGACATCGCACAGTACACGGGGCTCAAAATTTCGCCTTCATCGAAATGCATCCGCCGCGGCCAGGATTCGATCCCGCGACCCTCGGATCAGGAGCCGAGTACCGTAGCCACTAGACCACCGCGGTAGGGCGAATTTGTGGATGGTGCACGCATGAAGCCGCATATTAGGGAATGACTACAAAAAATACCCTCACTGCCACAAGGAACATGTCTGCTATTCCATCGGGGGTATGCTCTTTTAGCGAGGGACAAAGTGTGTGCTTTGCAGACGACTCTGACCATGAGGACGCTGACGCACATCAATGTCTAATGGCCCTAGCCAACCGAACTCGAACAAGGCATATCCCTTGCGGCTTTGTTTTTGTGCCAATATGACGTCCTGCAGCTTTTGTAGAACGTCTCGTTTTCTCTTGTTCGCCTTCTACCGCAAGAATATGTTCTGAAGCATGGTAGCAGAACATGTTTCCGCTAGGCTGTTGCAGAGGGTGTTGAATTCGTAATCTAAAATTGACTAGACAGAGTTCGACGGTTGAAAATACAAAAGCTCGCCCTCTAAGGAAGCTGCAGTTGCTGTGCCAAAAGAAGTCCTTACATGACCTCCAGCAGGGGACGAGTGTGTGGGGCAAGGGCCTGGGACATACTAGGAAAGTTGCGTAATTTATGCGTAAACTACAAACTACACACTGCGTACTGCATACTGCGTATCACATGCGGCGTACTGCATACTGCGCAGTTTCTGGGATACGCTGCGAGAGTTGTGTGCGGAATATATTGGGATTTCAAAGTTAACACAACTTGTAAGCGAAGGCGCTGCAGTCCGTTTGAGTGACGCAGCACCGACGCGACCAGAACGCTATCTCGTGAACACGAGCGTCCTCGTCTTCTTCAGAGCCGGTGGAATAAGGCCATAGAAATATATATATATATACCTTGAAATAACATATAGCGCGCGCGTATACGAATGTGCAATGGCGGTTGCGTCACCTTTGAAGAAGAACTCGAAACAAATGAGCAATAATAAGGTCATGTCTTGGTTCGTGTGTTCAAAGGCATCCATTAAGGAGATGTTCGACGACCTATAACTTTCAGGAACACGAATTTGGCCCTTCGTGCTGGAGTCGCACTTGAAATAAGCTTCATGCGCGCTATTTCTGTTGATTGTTCGTGTAGGGCAGAGCCAATGGCGTCGTCTGCTGCTGCTTCCGCCATTACGACTCCAGCGCCACACAACGCGTACAGTTGGCTGGCTAGAATGCTGATGTTTTATTAGTGATCTAATGACATGAAAAGGGCTAAGTTCTTGACATTCGTTTATTAGGCATCTGTAGGCTTAGACGGCAAACCCAACTGTACGTGGCCATCCCCCCAAAAAAACTTGTCCCCGATTTTAACAGATATTGCTAGGTACCCACAGGAAAAACATGCCGATTTAAAAAGCCTTCACAGCAGTGAGGCTTCATTCGCAGTCGACTTTTGCGTCGAGGCAGAAATACTTCACCGCTCCTCAGATTACACCTAACTGTACAATTTTCTGAAGAGTTCCTTATTAACATAACAATAATCACTTTGAGGGCAACTGTTTCTTTTTTTTTTGTTCATGGGGTTGGGGTGGGGGTGCCGAATAGAGTTACCGTATATAGTTCCACAGTAGCTCCAGGGCTCAAAGTTGAAGGACGCCCTTATTTTTGACACAACACTTCTTCAAGTCTAGACAATTGCAAGCTATCCAACAGGTTTATCGTAGATTCAACACGTGATATCGTTACCCAAGGCACCGCGTGGGTATAAATGTGGCAGCCGTTATACGTCACACCGGGACTTCCCGCCATAAAGTCTCGTGCGAGGAAACGTACTAGTGGGAAGGAGCCACGCGCTGCTTCGGTACATCAGCACATTTTTCTTAATCATGAAGTTCGAAGAAATCGAGTAGTAGCCGCGCCACGGTGTTGTGTAGTGGCTATGACACTCGGCTGCCTATACGAAGGTCGTGGGATCGAATCCTGACAGCGACGGCTGCATTTCGACTGAGGCGGAATGCTGAGGCCCGTGTAATGGGCGATGTCAGTGCAGGTAAAGGAATCCCAGGTGGTCAAAATTTTCGGAGCCCTCCAATACTGCGTATTTTATAGTCATATCGTGATTTGGGGACCTAAAACCCTGTATAGCGCTCAAATCAACAAATCCAATAGTAAATGTTGGGCATGAGTCGAACCGAAGTATATGAAATGGCAACTACGCGCCTGTGGGTAATATTTCTATACTATAGGGGCTAGGGGGCTTGTCAAGAAGTTTATGGTGGTATATTGAGGGCTTTCAGTTTGCCGCCTTAGTTCCAAAACGAAAAAGCGTGCAAATCTTAGCGGTATCGTCGCACCTTGCATAGCTTGGCTTTGCACGCGAACCATAAGATCTAGGAATAATTAACCAAGTATTCAAGAAAGATATTTTAAAGATGTAGCGCGCTATTGTGGGCGATTAACTTGAATCAAACGTATGCCTCGCTTAGTGCGTTAAAGCAGCTACGTACCCGGGTCTCGTATATTCAGATGTCAAGCGATTCGCAGTCGCTCGAACCGGATCGCTTCATAATGAGTCCAATTTGCTGGAGCCTATCAGTACAAGTGCCTTCTCAGAAGGCCACAGCGTCTTTATGGGTCCTCGGATTTTTTGTTGGCTCCAACCACACTAAACAAAAATAACCAGGAACGGGAGTAAACAGCTTGTACTCTAGCGCACAACCTTTTCTGGGTTTTTTTACTACTTAATAGTCAAGGTAAAAATTTACTCTCACGCTAACCGAGTTTTTGAACGTAGAAACGGCAGTAATTATTTACCCCCCTGGAGGTTTTCAGCGAGTATACGCGGAGTAATTTTTTACTGCCTAAAGAATGTTTTCTCGGCTTTTTTTAGAGTTATTTTTAAAGCTCGTCGAGGTTTAGTGTGGCTGGGTAAACATTAGGCTTACGCAAAATGCAGACATCACTCAATTTATTGAGCAGTAAACGAGGACTCACCCTTCGAACTTATAACATTGGAAGCACGTTTTCACTCGTTGAGAGCGCAACAAGCACAGGCACAAGCGCGGGAGCAGAGATACTCGAAAGTGCGTTTTCACTTGGCCGCCGTCCATCAAGACCGTCGCTAGGACAGCGAGTATCGCTCGAACTCAGCACAAAACCACGCCGCACTGGTAACACTCGGGGTAGTTCGCCGTGTCGTTGTCGTACTGGTTGACGATGCGGTCAGTCAGGAACGTTTGCGACCGTAGTTTCCGTGCTTTCCCAGAACTCGCCGGTGCCTTCGAAACGACGGTCACTAGGCATAGCTGCCGGAGATGTCACGGTATTGTAGCGAAACGTCGGGGCCGTTAATGTTAGACGCATCGGAAGGTCAGGGAGACGAAGAGGCGTGGGAGCCACTCCGCGCAGGCAAGCTATGAGGAGTCGACACAGTGAATTGGGAGAGTACTCATTGGGGGTTTATTTAGCTCAGACATCGTGAAGTTGGAAAACACACAGGGCAAAAATTATACAACATAGAAAATTGTATCATACCCCGTCGGCCTGCCGAACTGGTCGCCGATGGTTTCGAGCGTCATGGTCCCCTAGTCCGCTCTCAAAAAAGACAGTGTCGCCGCTTAAATAGCACTTTTCAGCACCCACGGCAACACGAACGTCTCGGAACACCACTGCCTCCCACCAATAGGAAAACGGCTTACAGGGACCAGTCAGGCAGGCCGAAGTTAACGATGCTCAACGCGAGCCCTCGTGATCGCGTGCATCCGGCTTTGCTACAAAACTAATACAAACAACACATTCCAGAAACTGGCCGCGACGCACACACGTGGTCTTCGTTCTCTGTACTACGTCATCAAGAAGACTCCCTGCGGTGCGCCGGCTCGTTTGCTTGAGCACCCTTCTAAGAAAGCATTCGAAAAAGAAAAAAGAACAAGAAACATTCTACGCGACGCGGTCTTCGCGACACCTCCCCCCCCTACGAAAAAGAGTGACCCACTCGTTTTACTTGCAAGACAGGAAAAGAAGTACAAAAAACAATTATACATACAGGAATTATGTGAAGTGCTCATTTCAGAAAAGTTATACATCTATCTAAAAGGTGAAAAACTTAAAACACCCAATGGGAAATCACGAAAGGGAAGGGGTCAAGGGCTCGTTCTTTATTTGTTAGAAACAAGTTAATGAGCAAACAGACAATGAAGCCTAGGAAAGCATAGGGGAAGTTACTTGTGGTATTTTAATTGTGGAGAAAGTAGAAAGGAATTAAAGTGGACGAAAAGACAAATCGCGAGACTGAAAAATCACTAGGGTTATACATCTGTCTAAATGGTGGAAACCTTAAAACAACAAATGGAAATCCGCAAGACACAAAAATAACTAAAGCTGACTCGCTGGCACTGTAATACAAGTCAGTATCAGTATCGTAAGCGGCGACATTTCGTTGTCCGTTGTTGCCGTTTGACGGTGTCTTCCAATCGCTGTAAAGTTCAGTTTCAGAGTCTGAGCTTTCGCGCTGCTGCACTGCATCACTGGTTCCTGACTCGCGCACACCATGACGCAAACGAAGTTCTCGGTCCGCTCGCGAACCACACTCACGCATATCACCACTGACGTCGCACTCGCGCACAACACTGGGGTTGTAATTCGTGGACATCACTCCGGCACTGCGCTCGCGCACTTCACTTTGATGGAATCCGCGGTCATCACTGCACTCGCGCACATCACCATTTGGATCTCGCACCTCGTGATCGGCACGGACTCATCGTCTGCATCGTCGGCATCGGAACATGATCGAACGTGGCAGGGCTTTATCGCGCAACATTCACAACGTCACGTTTTTTTCCAGTTTGGCAAACCACCTCCCAGTCATTTTCGGCTACCCGGCGCACTAGACGGAATGGTCCGTGGTATCTGTGAAGAAGCTTCGTTGTCTTTCCTTTTCCCTCGCGAGGGAGTCCATACGTACACCAAGTCCCCTGACGATAAACAGCAGTGGCGTCGTTTAGCATCGTAGCTGCGCTTGTTCTTTTCTTGCTGGCGCCTTTCCCGTTCATTCACTAATTTTCGAGCCTGCCGCAGCCGGCGAGCTGCTTTCATCGCATCCAGGGTGTAGTCGAATACACGTTGTGCGCCCAACCCGACATCTACCGGTAGCGTCGGCTCATGCCCGTGAAGAAGAAAGAAGGGAGTGAATCCGGTCGTCCCGTGGTGGAAGAATTGTACGCAAAAAGAACGTACGGCAGAAATTCATCCCAGTCGCGGTGGTGCGAGGAAACGTACATGCTGAGCATGTCAGCCAACGTGCGGTTAAAACGCTCGCACAGCCCGTTGGCCTGTGGGTGGTATGCTGTTGTGGTGGCATGTTCGCTACCCACGAGCCGGAATATTTCCTCGGTGAAGTTGCAACAAAATGCTGTCCTCGATCGCTTATCACTCTCTCCGGGGCACCATGACGCAGGACGATTTGCTCGACGAAAGCCCTCGCCGCCTCTGCAGCAGTGGCTGCCGGACACGCGACCAGCTTCGACCCATTTTGTATGGTAGTCGGTAATCACGACGATGTAGCGGGTTCCCTGCTTTGTATTTGGTGAAAGGTCCAAGAAAGTCCATGCCCACTTGTTGAAACGGTGGACCCACAGGTGGGATTGGTTGGAGGTAACCGCCGGCTTTCCCTGGCGGTTGCTTTCGCGTCTGGCAGTCAGGGCAGGAGAGAACGTACTTGCTGACGTATGAGAACATCTTCGGCCAGAAATATCGGCAACGCACCCTCTCCCATGTACGCTTGACACCCAAGTGGCCTGCCGTGCAGTCGTCATGGCAGTGCCGTAATATCTCAGACCTCAAGCACTTGGGACAACGATGGCCGCACGATCCTCTTCAAATCCTTTCGCCCTCCGATACAGTACACCGTCGATCAACCGAAAGCTCCGTGCCGTTCTTTTGATCTTCCTGACAACGGGAGCACTCGGGTTCTCGAGGTGCTGTACAATGTCTCTAATCCATGGTTCTGCCCTCTGCTTTTTTCCAACATCCACCTGATCCAAAACCAGCAACGGTAAGGGGTTTTCTTCGCTTACTGGTGCGGGATCGTGAGGAAGGCGGGAAAGCGTGTCGGCATTTCCATTCTTGAGGCCAGGGCGGTGTCGCAACGTTATGTCGAACTCCTGAAGTAACTGCGACCATCGCATAAGGCGACCGTTGGGATTTCTCACTCTCATAAGCCAAGCTAGGCTAGCTTGGTCAGTCACGACCGTGAAATTAGCGCCAAAGAGGTATGGCCGAAACTGTCCGCAGGCGTACACGACTGCGAGGCATTCCTTTTCAGTTGTGCTGTAGTTCATATCAGCCTTGTTGAGGTGGCGGCTCGCATAGGGAATGACTCTTTCTTGACCTTCAGTTGTCTGGACCAACACGGCGCCAATGCCGTAATCGCAGGCATCGGTGTGCACCTCTATCGGCTTTCCCGGCTCAAACTGACCTAGAACTGGGGCTGTGATCAGCTTTTCTTTGAGGGACTGCATCGCCGCTTCGCAGGCTGCATCCCACACGAAAGGAACATCCTTTTTAGTTGAGTTGGTTAGAGGTCGAGAAATGTGAGAGAAGTCTTTGATGAATCGCCGATAGTAGTTACAGATTCCGAGAAAAACTCTGTACACCTTTTTTTGTTTCGCGGCTGGGAGAATCTCTCGATCGCTGCTACTTTGTCTGGGTCTGGCCGGATGCTTTCACCTGTGAGAATGTGTCCTAGATATTTTATCTCCTGCCTGGCGAAGCTGCATTTCTCAGGCTTCAGTCGCAAATTTGCCGCGTCCAATGCCGAAAACACACTTTAGAAATCTTGCAAATGGGTTGCCATGGTCTTGGATAAAATTACGATGTCGTCCAAGTACGCCAAACAAACCCTCCAGAGGAGACCACTGAGGACTTTGTTTATCATTCTCTGGAATGTGGCGGGGGCGTTGCACAGGCCAAAAGGGACAACGTTGAATTCGTACAGGCCGGGTTCCACAGGCAAACACGCGGTCTTTGGCTTATCTCCTCTTTGATGCCCACTTGCCAGTAGCCTGATGTTAGATCGAGTGTGGTGAAATATTTTGACCCCTGAAGCACGTCGAGAATGTCATCAATTCGCGGCAGTGGGTGCACATCTTTCTTAGTTACTTCACTGACTCTTCGGAAATCGATGCAGAAACGCCAGTCCCATTTGGCTTTTTAACGAGGACGGCGGGTGATGACCAAGGACTGTGAGATTCTCTAATTATCCCATCGCGCAGCATCTCTTCGACCTGTTGCTCAATCTTTTGCCTTTCAAACGGGGAATGGCGATATGGGTGCTGATGAACTGGTCGAGAATCACCTGTGTCGATCACGTGTTCAGCGACGTGAGTTTGCCGGATGGGGTTATCGTTGCTTGTGAATAGATGACGGTATTTCTCAATGAGCGACAGCAGCTCATCCCGTTCAGATTGCTGCAGGTTATCCCCAGTCTGTATGTCAAGCTCATGAGGCACTCGATCGTTTTCGGGAGCCGTTATTGCCAGCTGTGCGTCATGAATAGATGACGCCCATCCAAGCTTTGTTCCGCTGAGCAGATTCACTGGCGACATGGTGGGATTAGCAATACGAAGCAGGCCTCTCCCATGCTCGATCCTCGTCACTCTGTGTGCAACTTGGAGTCCACTTCTCAGCGTGCTGTTCGGCTCGACGAGGTGTATCCGTCCCTTGCAACTTTTACTTCAATGGCGACCTCTGTGCGAGGTTCAATGCGAATGTGCTCGTGGCACCGCACTGTAAGCACATCATTGTGTTCGGGGGCACTTGAGTCTACCGTAGTCGAAAAACCTCGCCATTGAGTTGGAGCTCTTTCTTGTGAAAATCAATAAGAAGTCGCACTGTTTCGACAAAAAGGGAGACCACCGAGCAGCTCGTACGGGCAATTCTTGACCACTAAAAACTTTTCTTGAACATCGGTGGTGCCAAATTCAATATTATTTCAAACTTCAGCATGAGGGGTGAGCAAACCTCCGCCAATTCCTCTGATGAAAATGTCTTTTCTTGATTTGGATGCAGCGCAAATTTTGATGGATAATTCTTCTGGGATGACATTTACGGATGAACCGTATCAATTACGAGTTTTGTCTCGCTACCATTGGCTCGTGTGGGGACTACGAGAAGCTGACTTTCGGACAATGTGCCGATGGGGCGGCCGGGCTGGCCCCTTAGGCCCGGCCGCTCTTGTTTCCCGAAGGGTTATGCTGCCCGTTCCTGATTGCAAAGGGGCTCCGCATGATCATCTCTGCCATCCCGGAACCGTTGCCAGCACTGCCGTGCTACGTGGCCGATGCGGCGGCAAATCTGGCATCGGGGACGCCCGTCGTTGCACGGGACGTTCTCGGTGGCCAAGGCACTGGGTGCGACGCATCTCGTCTTCGATGCTTTTTAGCCGGTCAGACAGTAAGACGATGGAGTCTGCAATCGTCTTCAATTCTCCCTCGCGGTCCGCAGTCTCCCCGCGGCAACGCAGTTCTGCTGCGGCGCACGTGGCGACACATGTAGAAGGAGACGTACTGTCGCGGCGGCGGATGCCATCCCTACCGGAGGCGCGGTGTTTTTGCATCCATGACTGCAATCCATATAGGATAGTGGTAATCAATCGGCCGTGACCCCGACATACGGCTCATCAAGACTGCGTAATTTATGCGCTGCAAAATTCGGAGGAATGTGGTGCAAGTTTCCGGGTTTGCGATTATCACTTTTCCTGCACATCCGGACGCAGACCGCGCATAAGGTGACGCAACCGGTCATCTTCTGACATAGACGGGTTGACTCTTGCAACAAAGCTGTACAACGTCATAGTAGTACTGCTCGGGGGGTTTCGGACGGCAGCTGTGTCCGGTTTTTGTAGCCGCAAATGGGAATCTCGACTGAGTGACGGCAAGTAAAGGATGTCTTTCAATAGCGTCACCCATTCCTCCCATGAATTAGGGGCACCCGTTAGAATCTGAGTAGTGTGCCACTTCTTTGCATCGCCGTCTAAAGCCAAATATAAAAATTTAACTTTCGTGGCTTGGTCCCAGTTGTTGAGTGACGCGACATGTTCGTAGCAAAGTAGCCATTCGGAAATAGATTCCTCTGGCGCGCCTCTAAAGACTGGCGGTCCGACGAAAGGTATGGCTTGGGGGGTAGCCATAGCAGAGAGCGAGGAGGGGGGTTTCCTGATGTTTGTTGTAGTTTCCTGATGCTTGTTGACTCGGGGCATAATTTTAGAGCGGGAATATCGCACCCAGCACCTCCACCACATTGTAGCGAAACGTCGGGGCCGTTAATGTTAGACGCATCGGAAGGTCAGGGAGACGAAGAGGCGTGGGAGCCACTCCGCGCAGGCAAGCGATGAGGAGTCGACACAGTGAATTAGGAGAGTACTCACTGGGGGTTTATTTAGCTAAGACATCTTGAAGTGTGAAAACACACAGGGCAAAAATTATGCAACATATAAAATGGTATCATACCCCGTCGGCCTGCCGAGCTGGTCGCCGGTGGTTTCGAGCGTCATGGTCCCCTAGTCCGCTCTCAAAAAAGGACAGTGTCGACGCTTAAATAGCACTTTTCAGCACCCACGGCAACACGAACGTCTCGGAACACCACTGCCTCCCACCAATAGGAAAACAGCTTACAGGGACCAGTCAGGCAGGCCGAAGTTAACGATGCTCAACGCGAGCCCTTGTGATCGCGTGCATCCGGCTTTGCTACAAAACTAATACAAACAACACAGTCCAGAAACTGGCCGCGACGCACACACGTGGTCTTCGTTCTCTGTACTACGTCATCAAGAAGACTCCCTGCGGTGCGCCGGCTCGTTTGCTCTAGCACCCTTCTAAGAAAGCAGTCGAAAAAGAAAAAAGAACAAGAAAACATTCTACGCGAAGGGGTCTTCGCGACAGTATCACGTTCTAGTTGACGGACGCCGGCGTACGCTTATCGGCACGCGCCGATACGCGTACGCGCGGATCACACTCACGCCGTACACACTCACGCCCCGAGACGTCGCGTCCCCTCTTCCGCGACCGACGCTTTTGACGAACAGTTGCTTGCAAACGCACACCATGTGGCTAGGCCTAAACAGTCATTCGAGGGCTATCACGGCCTCCACCCCTGCGCCACGGCAGTTTGGAGTTTTTTACCACGTGACGAGGTACGTAGTTTTGATCACGTGGCTTTAAACTCTAGACTGGTGTTTTTTATCACGTGACACAAAACCCCCTACGTAGTAAAATAGGACAATAGCGTCCTTTTACTACCTTTCTAACAGGTGGTAGTAAAAATATGTGATATGCTCCTTTTACCTCAACAAGACGTAGTAATATTGAAAACAAGGGAGTTTTTAAGGCTCATGAGCAGCAAAAACCCATATCGGGCAACTTTTGCTTACAGTGAAGATAACGCTACACCTTTGTTTGTTGCGGGTAATGGCCATCACTATAAGTCATGAGGAACAGTCGCTCAGGCCTCGGGAGTAAGGCGGTGTTATTATCGGGCATTAGGTGTTATTATCGGGTGTTATTATCGGGTGTTATTATCGGGCAGGAACGCAATCGGACGCTCCATGGATTGAACCCAAATATCCAGGCGCCTCCTCGAGCAGACTAGCCGGGTTCAGTCTGTGGAGGGTCCTAGAGTGAAGAACACTTTCCCCTCCTCCGATTCCTCCCGCAAATCTCTCTTTTTCCGCTCTTTCCCTGTCTTATCCGAGACCCCGAACCCTTCCTTCGCAATAATAAAACTGAAAGCGCGGATGAGTAATCTTCTCCTTACACATAGTGAACGTGCACCTTTGTTGCGGCCAGTGACTGAGCTCGCTTTTTAGTATGGGATGGTAAACTATAGAAAGCAGTTAAGCAGCTCAGTAGCAGATCAACGCACAGACTTGGTAGATTTTATGCATGGAATAATACACTGGAAATTGTTACGTCACTTTCGGAAGGAGGGAACCGAGAACGTTAACAATGCGGACCAGGTCACATCGCAGAACTATTACATGTTCACGGCGCGTGGAAACTCGTGCAGGTCCTTTTGCATATCCTCGCTGTCGATCCCATATTCCCCATGCAAAGAAGACGATGTCTGTTTTACGAGTACAGAGTGTTACATATGCATGACGTGGGTGTTTTCTGTTAATTTAAATGCAGACCAGGGTGAAGCCCCACGTTATGAAATGTCACTTTTAGCACTCACAGGACTCGTTTTAAAGAAGCTTTACTTACGTTTTAAAATATTCATGACGTTGGCGTTTCGTACACGTTGTGTGAGATTAATTGCAATTTAACCTCACAATTATCATAACAAGTGGATGTACCTACGCAATAACTGATTAGGGACATGCTTGAAATGCTCCTTTAAATAGTGGGCATCCGTATTCCTAAATTGGACGGGGTGACGAGGAGAGCATCGTCTTATTTATGTGAGACGCATCGAACACGGTCACAAGAGAGAGCCAACAAGCAACGCAGACGCCGATTATGATGCTAAGAGGTGATATCATTTATATCTCAATTCAACCTACATTCGACATTCGACGCTCGCATTGATTGTTTCCTTTCTCTCGCAAGTTA
Source organism: Hyalomma asiaticum (assembly GCA_013339685.2). NCBI lineage: Eukaryota > Metazoa > Arthropoda > Arachnida > Ixodida > Ixodidae > Hyalomma > Hyalomma asiaticum. The sequence continues at coordinate 55,771 of JABSTT010002119.1, read as the reverse complement.
AACAGTTTGTCTTACGTAGCATACCTTCTCGACCACAATGCGGGGTGTTTCCCAACATATGGCAATACACATTGTCCAAGGGCTCAGTGGAACTGTCTGAGGACTTGGATGTCGCCGTCAGTGATCGCGGTCAACAATCTAGTAGAATTTGCCTGTCGAAACCTGCTGCAACAGTGCGCTGTCCGGGCTCGTGCGACACCATTAGCAGCCCAATACCGACCTCCTGGGTCTATTTTTATTCTATGAAGCAGGGTAGAGATCCTATCTCGACAAAGCAGTGCAGCATGCTGTGAATAATTTGCAAACTCGCCGCGCGCCGCTGCGCGCGACATGCAGAACCAGCGGATCCTACAGCGCGTGCTTGTCCCGTACCAGTGGCGCCGCTGCGGCGGCGCGGAGAACTAGGCTCATCACACCATGGCCTCCGAGATGGCGGGGCGCGGCGGGTTTTGCTCCGGCCGTCCCAATCGCACGGAGAGAGCGTATTTCCCGAGGTGGGCGTGGCGCGCTCTTTTCTCCACACCGCGGCCCACTTGCTTGGGATCGGAAAAGCTGCCGCTCTGTTGGCGCAGCTTGCATGTGGCGAGGAAAAAATGGTTTTGCGCTTTTATTAACCTCGCGCTCATTTGGAAATGTCTGGTCAAAGTGTACGAGAGGCCAAGTCAATGCCGGGGCCTATCGATTCTCAAATGGGCTTTTTCTTGCTGTAGATTTGCGCCGCCTTTATTAGAGCACTTAGAAAAGCGATGCCTCTGCAAGAGAGCCTCATGTGCTAGAAACTTACTATACTTCGAAATTTGCGGGCTGTATAGTAGGGGGTCGTAGCGAAGGAGAAAAAAAAAAAGAACTATGATGAGGCTGGGCGTGATGACGCCCGGGGCTCGCGCTCGCCCTGCCGCTAAAGACCGACCAGTCATTGCCCGGCCTTCGTAAATTAAACGCGTTGTTCTTTTCGCCTAGGTGTTCGGCCGACCACTGGCCCCGAGCCCACAATATGTTGATAATGTTGTAAGCTAGATTTAAGGCCTGCGACGGAAGCAGTCCGTTTGGAAGCAGTATCGCAAAATCAGGTATCGGTGCTTGCTTCCTTTGTGCATTTTTTTCCTTCGGTGTAACAACATATAGCGAAATGAAAACACACGTACAGCAGCACTCAAATTTTCTATTAGGAGCACTTTGTTTATATTTCCTTTATTAACAACTTGCAGGCATTTCCTTCTATACGGAATGCTTTACAGGCATTGTATGATAGACCTAAGGTCGAGCGCATAAGGTCGAGCGCACGCTGGACGGGAACGCTAACTGAGCCGACCAAACTCGGCACTCGGCATCAGCAATCGTCATGCACTCTCCTCGCGATGTCGCCGGCGCTATCAAGTCTGGCGCGAAAGCCGCGCTCGCATAGCGCACAATGCTTCGCACTTGCCCACGAGGCTTCCCCAGTTTCTCTCGCCGCAGTCCTCACCTTCATCGAGGACTCCGGGCTGACCGGGCGGTTTTGACCCCGCTCGACAGCTCGCTGCCTGCTGACTTTGACTCGGTGGGACGTGTGTGTGTGTGTGTGTGTGTGTGTGTGTGTGTGTGTGTGTGTGTGTGCGCGTGTGCTTCGAACTCCCTCCTTCCTTCCTATTCTTTCATATCCCCTTCCCTTTGAGTGTACCGGTTGAGGTGTCCTCTCCGGTGAGACCGTTATCGTGCACTCCCCTCCCCCTTTCCACCTTTCCACAACAATAAAGAATCTCTTCTCCCCTTCCAACTACCTCCCGTCGCGCCGCAGGAGACAGGAAGGCGGTTGCAGGCGGTCGCCATACGTCTAGACCGTGGTCTAGACTGAAAATCGCCGGTTCTGCGACGACCACGGACTGGTTACAGGCGCGTTTTATTCATTTATGATCGATTGATTGATTTCGATGCAGTCGAGACCACAGTAAATGAACACGATACTGATATTGCCATTGTGCTACCAAAACGTAAGCAAAATCCGGATGACGAAAAAGGAGGCGATGACAACTCCGGCACTTTCAGTGTGAACGACGTGTGGAGTAAATGTAGGTCGGCTAATCGAAGCCTTCAACAATATTCCGGCAAAATTACTTATCATCTTACTTCAGTGACATCAACAGGGCACTCCGTTATCTAGAGCGTAACCGTGCTTCGGTTGACCAACTCATAAATATCCGTACGCGATCAAATAGTAAAACGATGTGTCACGATAGGAGGGCAATATGATTCAACGACGAAAATTAGCCCAGTTTTCACCCATACACGTCCCCAGAAAGGAAGAATGCTAGAATGCCCCTGTATATTTCTCAAATCAAGGTCGCGCCGAGACAAAATGGACCGTAATGAAAAAAAGGTAACACTACCACAGACGAATTGATACATCCTTACAATAATTTATATCAGGAAAATTCAGCAGTTGCCATGCTTTTCTCCGTAAATTGGAGCAAAATAAATGCAGTAACACACAAAAAAATACTTGCTTCAGTGCATACAGAAGATCCTGGCGGCAATGCTTGCTCGTACACAGAAAAAAACAAAATATGCGCACGCTGTAATCCCGCGCGCCCTGCTTTCTGCTGCGGTCTCCGCTGCCGCCGGAATCCTACGGAATCCCAAGTGAGTGCGCCATCTCGCGGCAGTCGTGCGCGCGACGCGATGTTCGAATTTTTGCTGGGGAGCGCGGCGATTGGGACGGCCGGAGAGAAACCCGCGCCGCCATCTCGGAGGCCATGATCACACAAGTTTCGGGCGACGTCGGAGGCCGCAGTACGCGCGTTTTTATCGAGGGGACATGGCTTGATTAGCTGTGGTATTTTTAACTCGCGATATCAGAAACTTTGCAGCCAGTTCATCGTGCTGAGCTTTACATAGCGCTATGGTGCTTGAATATTTTTTTCACGATTTCAACCACGAATGTGCAGCCCTCTACCTTCATGGGCCGTTGAATGCTTAAAGGAGGACTGAGATGACTTTCAGGTGGCGCAGAACGGACATTATTTGTTTCCCAATGATACATTGTTAACGCTCTTCACACCCCGAAGCAAGGAAACTTGTGTAAAGTATTGGAGGTATTTTCGTATGATTTAAAATTTTTCGTCTCTCAGCATCTGCAAGCCAACGCCAGTGAAATTAACAGTAAGATGACAGTAAGATCGAGTCTCTTGAAGATAGCTGACATCATTGTGAGAGTCGCTGGACGAGCATGGAATTATTGTTATTTGCGTGCCCACGTGCAAACGGCGACAGCGGATAAAGTTGCAGCAAGACCATGAAGAAATGCTGACCCCCACATGACGTAGACGTACTACGTCCGATTGCGTTGATACGTCCAGGAAACCGCCCCTTGAAAATCGAGAGCGAAAGTGGGCTTTCAAGGGAGCCGAATTATAAATATATTCATTGCGCTGCGACTCACCGCGATAGTCTTTTTTAGGGTTGTCCATACCAGTGCATTTATTTAAAGAAAAATTCTAGAATGTTGAGAATTTGTGTCAGTACTCCTTTAACGCCAGAGCACACCATAGTTAAAATAAATGTTTGCTCTCTCTCTCTCTCTCTCTCAGTTAAGGATGATATTTTGAGACACCGATGCATAAGTGAGGCGCTTTTGTTTATTGATCCAGGTTCTTAGTTGGGAGTATACCGAGTGTTCGTTGGGGCATTCGCCACAGGGAGCAGACAGGTTGTCCCAGGAACCAATATCAGTGCGCACAGCTTCGCTAGGACTCGATGCCTGGGATACACTCTTCAATGACCTACGTGTAATGAAAGCGTGCCCTCCGGAGAAACTTATTAAATAGGAGCCAGCTATAGGCTCTGAGTCACAAATTTACCCTCAGGTTGCCACAACCCGCTCTCTCTTTAGCCCTTTTGGAAAGATATATAGCTTAGATCGGAATGTACAAAATATATTTATAATAACAAAATTAAACAGTGGAAAATAAACTATAGTAACACATATAGTATATCCGGTGCCTTCCTCTTGGGCGCCTTCTTGACGGCCTTCCTTGTAGGTCGCTTAGATCTGCTCACTTGCTTGGCTGTCGCAGCTGTCGTATGTAAAATCGGACGCAGTCACACGCGTCAGCCGCGATGCAGAAGAGGTCACCGTAATTTCAGCCTGTGCACTGATGGAAGAATTCTCGCGAGAACGTGACGGAAAACTACGGAGGCTCATGAGTTGAGCCATATTAACAAGATCTCATTCAAAGCCTGTGGTCACAGGTGCCCGTGCGTCGACTTCTGCGACGGCTGTCCAAGGCACCGCCCTGCTCTGAAGATAACGTGGGGCAAGCACCCCGGCAACAAATGTTGGGACGCAGGCAACCGCGGACAGCTCTTTGCCACCAACGGCTCAGCTGATCCTTGATATCTGGAATCCGAGCTTTCCCCGAGCATCGTGATCGCAACCTCGGGCTTATCTGCGAAAAGATTTTCATGACAGACAGTAAACAAAGAAAGCTCTGGTTGTACTGTTCCCTCTAAGCTTCCAAATAAATTGCTGCTAGTATTGTGAAGGATAACCGTTCTCAGTCACTAAGATGGATTGGTGCCTTAATTAGTTAATTTCTGGGCATGCAATTTGTAAGTAATGTCTGAAAGAATGTCAGCACATGGTTCATTCCTTTAGGTAGCTTACAAGGTTCTGGCCCGGTATGCGGGAACTACCCCAAACGTAGCCTCGCATCTGCACTGGTATTGCTAATGCTGGATCGTACTTAATAGAATTAATTTACCCGATAAATATAACATTCGATAAGCCCTCGCCTACGGAAGACGCCAAGAACAATACTGATTGCCATGGGTGACGTCTAATAAATGGAACTGGAACGCACGCTCGCATAAAGTGTTGTGAAGTGCTCTAAGGTATTTCACTACATGTGCAGACAAAATTGGTGAAGCCAAACACCAAATAAATGTAAAGAAACAGACGGAGGGCTTAACTATGTCCAAGTACTGCTACTTTTTTTCTATAAAGGCCACTGCGACTGCAATAACCGAATGGGAGCTCATGACACGGGACAAGCACCCAGTCCAGTGCATCTGGCACTATAGATATTGTCTGAGAAGAGTGCCGACGCGTTCAGAGCATCCTACGAGAAGTCATTAAGAAAGAAAGATTTCTCACCCACTGAAAACCTATCCACGTCAGTCAAACGAAAGCCGGCACTCGCTACGAAACAGCACATCGAAGCTGGTTCGAGAACAGCGCCGCAGAGAGAGGTACAGAGCGACGAAAGACACACGGCACCGCACGGCTTCGAATCTTCCGACCTTTCGAGCAGTCTCGTGAGCCTCATGTATTGACGGAGATGGCGACGTTCCTTAGGTGTGACATGTATCCACTACTGCGTGCTTGCGGGTGATCTAGTGCGTGATAAAACAGAGGGTGTAGAAAACACACACAGAGAAAGAAAAAAAGCATAAAAAGCTATAATCGTAGCCGAATAACACGCTCTGTTTGAGAGAATACAATAGGATTATAGTGAAAAATGCAAGAAGAAAGAATAAGTTCAGGAAAAAAAAACAAGTTTCTGCAAGATTACGTCAGTCCATGCTTACAGATCATGCCCAGGTTAAGTAGTTACCTTATTGACCAGAACTAGGCTATTCCGCGCTGTAATAACTGAAGCTTTACCCCGATAAAAACGTTGTTGGTGAAGAACCGTTGGACCAGCTACGTTCACTGGGTTAGTATGCGACAGGTTATGCTATGCTTAGAGCAATGTATTTGGCACCAGTTTGCTTTTTTGTGGCCTGTAAACGAATATTTCTGAATTTAAAGCGCTTGAACACCTGAAGCTTTCTTTCTGGCAAAATGAGCCAGAAATATATACAGCGAAGTGATAGATATGGTGAGCTAAAGCCGCTTGGTCGTTCGTTACACAACATAACTCCCGGTCCTGCGGAGGCAGCACGCAGCACAGTGGCAGCGTAAGAGAGAAGTTGTTGCGACCTCCGTTACCCATTTCTTACTTCATTACCATTACCATATACCACGAACAACCACTGCTACTTGGGGATACATCGTGCCTGAAGTGTTTTTTATATACGTTGCTTAACACTACCTCACTGTGCCCTTGCAAAGTGCATACTAATTTATTATTCTTTACCGCTTTGGTATGGGTTCTGAGAGAACGTGATCGCTTTTCCTAATCCTAACTTCCATGTCGTGCTGCAACATCGTGTGACTTAGCTGTACGTCGTTGTCGCCTTTGTCTCCCTTTAGGCAATACCACTTGGTTTGTATCCTTATACCTATATCGGACTTTATGTTTTCTTTACCATCACGATATTCGTGTCTTCTTCCTCTCTATGATATTGTAGGATACGTTGTTTTCTCTCGGATCATCTGTAATGGTAATGACAAATTATATGTCTGTCTCGCCTGCCCTCTGTGGCGTTACAGGCTTTCCGATCCCTAGGCGGATGGGTATCCTTCTAACAAACGCCTAGAGTGTAACCCAAACTACAGAGAACGCAAATTCCGAACGTCGTTTCTAGGAAGGTCAGCCATAGCGGGCAATCGAGCATTAGTAATTTGAGGCGAATGTAACGTATTTTGCCTATTATGATGTGCACGAATTTATGGAAACGACCGAAACAGCATCAATAGATAGATAGATGGACAGACAGACCGACAGATAGATAGATAGATAGATAGATAGATAGATAGATAGATAGATAGATAGATAGACAGACAGACAGATAGATAGATAGATAGATAGATAGATAGATAGATAGATAGATAGATAGATAGATAGATAGATAGATAGATATGAACAAGCAGCCTTGAGAACACAGGACGCAGTACCGTGAGCGGGTAGCTTGCAGTGGGCTGGTGTTCGATGGCGTGCAAGACCTGACCTTTGCGACCGGTGGCTGTTCTTCTTCTGACGAAGATGACGACATGACTAAGATATCATATGGACCCTCTACGGCAGATTTGGCAGTTATGGAATTATGTATTTGTATTGCTGTATTTAAAATAATATTTGCAGTAATCAGTAATGTAATGAATTATTTTGTATGGTGGTAAGTTCGTAGTGCCATCAATAACATCAAGATGTTTAAATACTATTATTCCTTACCTTTATATTTGATCTTGTGTAAAATGTAGCGCGCCCACTTCCCCAATTATCGCATAAAAAGATTGGTCGATAAAGGAAAGAAAAAAGCAACACAGTCAAGTTAATCTGAGTTGCAGGGACACAGACATTCAAACAAGCGGCGTAGTATACGAGGACGAAGCTTTCAACAATTCTGAAGGAAGACCGCGATCCTCGAAATTAGACAAAACGGGTCGATGACGGCAACAGGCTTGCTGACTGTCGAACGGCTCAGCGACGAGAAGCAGAGGCTGCATACCTGTAACCATGCCCCACCAAGAGAGGGGACTTCTTTTTTTTTCGACAGAAGTACGATAGATATTGTAGGCTGAGGTTCGTCACGCCACCTGTTAGGCCGCTCATCGTACATACGCAGGATGCCTACACATGAGCATGTGAAAAGTCGCGTTTACGCTTCTTTCATATGGCCACAGAGACCTTTCTTTTGTTGTTTGGAAGCTCTCAAGCAAGAGCGGCTCCCCGCCAAGCAGCGAGTGACATTTCATAGTGCAGCAATTATTGACTTTGTGCTGTGTGCAAATGATTTATGGTTGCAAGTTGTAACCGGGAAAGGACGGTCGCTTTTCGTGCATTCCCGTTAGTGTAATTTCCGCCGCTTGTGGTCCGCATACGGAGGTGCCGTGGTGAGCCCGGAAGAAGGTTGACGTCGGGGCCATCATTACAAACAGCAAGAAGATAACCGACGAAGGAAATGCATTGCGAACAAGCTCCTGCTCCGGCGACGAGTATGCGCTGCGGAAACGGAACACGAGCAGCCATGCGTTTTAGGAACGCCGTCCCTTTGGCTGTTCCGCAATGGCGCCAATGATGCGGAGTGTGGCAGCGATGAATTCTGTGCATGTGGCGCCTGTACACACGCTCGGTATGGAAAACGCGGGAACGAGAGAGGAGAGATGTGCCTAATGATATCTCTATTATCGGCAGTGGGTTGTGGCAGACAAACATACCCCTCCCGATGGAAACCTCGGTCGTCTGATGGGGGAAATGCGGCTAGAAACTTTCGTTTTTGTTTTTGTATAGTGCCGTGTACAATAGTGGCAGGCAGTATGGGCTATAATCGCTCAGGTAATCCTGTGTAGGGCTGCGAGGTGACAAGACGTCCAAGTTCATGTACATCCAGACAGCCTCCTGCTTCAAGCATGCCGAATGCTACCTCAAAGTAAATTTGTTGTCAACATCATGCAATTTATAATAGCAACACCAAACTTGATTCCAGAGAAGTTTTAGTCAATCAAGAACAAGCAAGCTTCGAGGCAGAAGCGCGTGAACAAAACGTAGACAACTTGTCGCCCGGGTGCTATAACTGGTAATTTCAATATAGATGTGGTGTGAATAGTTAGCGCACGAGTGAAGATTTTTCTTGAAGTAATGTCACACTAAGTGAAAGGCAATTTGCTTGCGAAATAGATATTTATAACATAAATAAAACAATGCAAATCTGTCGTCCATAGTTCATTCTCCCTGGTGCTTCCTCGAGCGCTTTCTTCTTCGGTGGCTCGGGTGTCCCATGGAGCACACGGCTGGCCATTGCCGGTGCGGTTGGTGCACTAGGGCCACTATCACCAACGCACCGCGTCGTTCATACGGGATTTCACCCCAGTTTGCAGCCGTGCACTTTTGAATGCGCACTCACGAGGAGTTGATTCAAAAGCGCACAGGCTTATGAGTCGAGGTGCGGGAGCGAGGTCCATCGCTGAGCCCTGAGGTGGTTCGAATTCTGCGACGGCTGTGGAAGGCGCCGCCGTGTTTCGTGGACGACGGGCTGCAAGTGTCGCACAAGACATTTCTTGATCCCCGTGTCCCCGGGCTTTTCTGTTTTGCCATCCGCTACTCGTCTTGACCTTGAAGCCTCGAAGCCGTGCTGCGCCACGGAAGAGGCACCCGACGACAGTCTGATCTGCGAAAAGATTAGCATTGAAGAGATCAAAGTATGAGCTACATTTGTATTATTATTTCACTTAGTATTTTCTTAATGTCGCTAAGACTGACCGTTCATATCCAAGACCACACCTGAGGGAATAATTGAAAACTCCGAGATCGTGCAATTCGTAAAGAAAGCGTTAATGTGTAAGAGTTTTGCTAATGCCATTGGGTAGCGTAAGTTGTGAGAATAAGCTCTCCACTTATCACATATGCGAGTTTTCGGTCTTATTCCACTAGCGCAGGCTTCCTCATGCGTTGATACAGCCTTCTGCCTGTTAATTCTTTAGGCACTGGCAAGTCGTCACCCACAACGATCTTATATTAGTTATAGGTCACATGAAGTTATGCACATTGCAAGGTCTCCTGCGTTGCGAATAGCTGTTAAGATCCCTAAGCCGTATACTGATGTATGCGGGCATGTCGAAGACGGGCCCATAAAGGAAACGCATGCATACTAAGAAACCGGGTGCTGGACTATTCGCCAGTACGATTTCATTTTTCCTAGAGCTGGCATTGACTAGCGTTTGCGTCATACGATCCTGTGCAAGTAGGCTTTCTGCTGCCACAAGAGATTGTTTCTCAAAATCCGTGGCTTCAGGTTATAGCCAGAAGAATAGAAAACGAAGAAGGAACTCTTACCTAATGAGGGCATCAGAGAGACCTTGGAATCCGCTTCGAATGCCACCTTGAAGGTGCCGCGCCTAGAGAGCAGCAGAGGACAATTCACAGACATAAAGGAGGAGCAGTACCACACGGCTTCGAATCGCCTGAGCTCTGGAATAGTCACGCGCAATGATGAAGATGACGACATTGCCCAAATATGATATGGACCCTCTACGGCGCCTTTGCGGGTGCTTCAGTGATCGAGAAGATAAGATACATCGAAAATACTGAACTAGAGAGTAAAAAAATGTCATATAGAGGTGGACTCTGAGTTATGAAGTGGGACGTGACTGGTAGAACACATCAAGATAGACAGAATTTAATAATAATAATTAATAATAATAATAATAATAAGAAGAAGAAGAAGAAGAAGAAGAAGAAGAAAAAGAAGAAGAAGAAGAAGAATAAGAAGAAGAAGAAGAAGAATAAATACGTGGAATAAATAGCGAGGCTTGTAAGGTGTAACTTCATAATCAGTTTACGTTTGACTTCTTGAACAAGGCGCAGTCATTTTTACCTACCACGGCCTCAAGAGATAAGCTAATATAGCATAAACAGCCAATGCTGACGCGGATACATCGGGCCCAAAGAGTTTTTTTACTAACTTGCTTACCTCACTGTGCACTTTAAAAGTGTATACTTAATATTCTTTACCGGTGCGGTATGGGTTCTGAGAGAATGTGATGGCTTTTCCTCATCCTAACTTCCACGTGGCACTGTGCGGTCGTCTGACTTAGCTCTGCGTCGTTACTGCCTTCGTCTCCCTTTAGGCACTACCTTATAGCTTGTATCCTCATGACTCTATCAGACTTCGTGTTTTCTTTATCATCACAATGTTCGGGCCTTCTACCTCTCTTTGATATTGTAGGGTATGTCGTTTTCTATCGTATCATCTGCTATGCTATTGACAAATCATATGTCTGTCTCGCCTGTCCTCTGTGGCGTGAAAGGCTTTCCGATCGGGTGGGTCTCGTTCTATCGAACCTTAACGGCAACCAAAAAATTGAGAGACCACCCAATCTGAACGCCGTATCTAAAAACTTTAGCCATAGTGGGCAATCGAGTTGTAGTATTTAGAGGCGATTGTAACGTGTTTTGCCAGTTTTGATGTGTACGAAGTTATCGAAACGACCAAAAGAGCACCAATAGACAGACAGACAGACAAACAGACAGACAGACAGACAGACAGACAGACAGACAAATAGATAGATACATAGATAGATAGATAGATAGATAGATAGATAGATAGATAGATAGATGTGAAAAAGCTTGTTGCGTCAAATAACATATTTAGGTAAAGCATGTTTCCTGACAGGAATGCATTGGTCTTGAGAAGGGAATTTGTATGAAGTCAGCTCTTTTAAATGTGTAAGAATCCCTGTGCCAACTCAACGAAAAGCTTGTCCTTCTTTCAGTGACGCAAGACGACTCGCTGTAAAGGGACCGTGGAACAAACTTTCGCGTGCCGTGCTGGGTTTTCAAGGTTTCGGCCTCATGGGCTCAAGCCGAACCTATTTCTTATTTGTCTACACATTTTGTGAGGAAATAGTGATTATGTTCAACCACGTGGAGGCGTCGTAGCTGTGGTACAAAAATGTGAAACAAGTACACTCGTTAAAATATATAATTTTTAGAAATCGATGTAAAGCCCACGCGATAGTTTACACGCACTACGAAAATCGAGGCTTTGCGAGTGTTTAATGCCAAGTACGTGACCAGCAGGTTGGCTAAGGCGTACGCGAGAAACACCTTTTTTAAGGTGTCTTCCAGTGGACAACGGATGTGAAAGAGCAGTTAGGAAACTGCGTGCCGATGGCAGCCTTAGAGTAAGCGCAAGAAATACCAAGGCTTGTTACGCCACATAATCGGGGAAGGAACCGCGCCCTGTACTCCGCTAAGTACAGCATTAAAAGGACGACGAAACAAAGGATAATTCACTTGCACACGATTAAGCGTAACTTACGGAGCTTCCAGCGGGGTATTGCTCAAAGATTTTTAATATTCCTTGTGGTCGTTCACCAATTCTTCATAATAGACATGTTCCGCCCCCATGCATGTCACTGGTTGAGTGGAATTCACCAAACATCGAGCGAACGCGACTGTACCAGCTAAACCTTCCCTGCATCTTCACCCTCCATCAGGACTTCCTCGACATGAGGCCTCGCTTTGTTGACTTTGACTGGGAGTTGCCTTCACAAAGGCATGCTCCGCATTAGTTGGAGCGTTAGACAGTGCAACATGCGAGATGTGCGACACCGAGGAAACCCTGGACAATTTGCTGCGCCACTGTCCGCGATTCCTCGAGGAAAGAAAAACACTTGTGAGACGCTACGCCAACTTGACGATCGGCCACTTCCCGTACAGATGCTACTCGAACACCGCCCTCATCGCTCTTCGGCGCACGGGGCACTAAAAGCACCTTTACGCTTTTTGAAGATGACTGGTTTGCGCGAACACCTTTGAGAGTTGGACTTGTTCTACAACGTATTTTTCATTATTCCCTTTCTTTCTCTCTCTCCCATCTTTATATTCCCCCTTCCCATTCCCCCAGTGTGGGGTAGCCAACAGGACGCCTTTCTCGTTAACCTCGCAGCCTTTGTGTTTTCCCCTTCCTTCCTTCCCTACTCCGATCTCGAAAAAAAAAATAACAAGAACGACCGCAGCGAACTACAGTACTGCGCGAAGGTGTAACGTACAGCAACCGTAGAGACATAGAAGCGGCTGCGTAGCTTGGGCAAAGCAGGTTCCAGGCAAACGAAGAAGTTCGGTAGGTTCACAGTGCGAAACCGGCACCGACCGGTCGAGACACCAAAATAACACGTTGAGTGCGCCCGCCAACTGCACGCTGCTCTATAGTGCGAACGTTGTGTGCGGAATATATTCGCATTTTAACGTTAACACAACTTGTAAGCGAAGGCGCTGCAGTCCGTTTGAGTGGTTTAGCACCGACACGTCCACAGCGCTGGCTCGTGAACCCGAGCGTCCTCGTCTTCTTGCGGGCCGGGGGAATAAGTCCGTGGAAGTATGATATGTACACCTTGAAATAACATATAGCGCTTGCGTATACGAATGTCCAATGGTGGTTCCGTCACCTGTGAAGAATGCCCCGAAACAAAGGAATAAGAATAAAGTCATGTCGTGGTTCGTGGGTTAAAAGGCGTCCATAAAGGAGATGTTTGACCACCGATAGATTTGGCACTTCGTGCTGCAGTCCCACTTGATATATGTTTCATGCACGCAATTTCTGTTGGTCGTTGGTTAAGCGAAGAGCCAATGGCGTCGTCTGCTGCTGCGTCCGCCATTAGGACTCCATCATCATCATCTTCAGCCTGTCTACGGCCACTGCAGGTCAAAGGCCTCTCAAATGGATCTCCAATTATCCCTGTCCTGTGCTAACTGGGCCCAATTTATCCCCGCAAACTTCCTGATCTCATCTGCCCACCTAACTTTCTGCCTTCCCCTGCTACGCTTGCCTTCTCTAGGAATCCACTCTGTTACCCTTAATGACCAACGGTTGTCTTGTCTTCGCATTACATGGCCCTCCAAGGCCCATTTCTTCTTCATTACTGCTCCATCGCCACACAAAGCGTACATTTGGCAGTCGGAAATGATGATGCTTTATTAATGACCTAATGACATGAAAACGGCTAAGTTCATGGCATTCATTTATTAGAGCACTGTATGTTTAGATGGCGAACTCAAATGTGCGTGGTCATTCAAGAAAAGAAAGAAAAACGCCCCGTTTTTCAGAGGTATTCGTGGTATCCAGAAGGCAAACTTACCGATTAAAAAAGCCTTCACAGCAGCGAGGCTTTATTCGCAGTCAACTTCTGCGTCGAGGCAGAAATACTTCACCGCTGCTCCGATTACACCCAACTGCACAATATCCAGAATAGTTGCTTATTAACATCACAATAATCACCTTGAGGACAACTGTTTCTTTTTCTTTTCATGGGGTTGGGGGTGCGAGTGCCCAATAGAGCTACCGTATATAGCTATACAGTAGCTTCAGGGCTAAAAATTGAAGGACGCCCTTATGCTTGACAAATCATTTCATCACGTCTATACAATCGCAAGCTATCCAACAGGTTTATCGTAGATTCAACACGTGATATCGTTAACGATGGCGCCGCGTGGGTAGAAATGTGGCTGCTGTTTTAAGTCAAACCGGAACTTCCCGTCATAAAGTCTCGAGCGATGAAACGTACTAGTGGGAAGGACCCACGCGGTGCTTTGCCAATTTTCGTTAATCATAAACTTAGATGAATTCGAGTAGTAGCACGGGCCACGGTGTTCTATAGTGGCTATGGCACTCGGCTGCCGATACGAAGGTCGTGGGATCGAATCCTGGCCGCGGCGGCTGCATTTCGATCGAGGCGGAATGCTGAGGCCGGTGTATTGGGCGATGTCAGTGCAGGTCAAAGAATCCCAGGTTGTCGAAATTTTCGGAACCCTCCACTGCTGCGTATTTTATAGTCATATCGTGATTTGGGGACCTATAACCCTGGGAATCGATCATATCAACAAATCAAATAGTAAATGTTAGACATGAGTCGAACCGAAATATTTCGAGGGGTGACTGCGCCCCTGTTGGTAATATTTATACTATATGGGCTATGAGGCTTGTCAAGAGGTTTATTCTGGTATTTCAAGGGCTGCCCGTTAGCCTCCTTAGTGCCAGAACGAGAAAGCGTGCAAATATTAGCGGTATCGTCTTAAGTTTCCTTAACTAGGCTTTGGACGAGAACCATAATATCTAGGAATAATGAAACAAGTATTCAAGAAACATGTTTTAAAGATATAGCGCGCTATTGTGGGCGATTCACTTGACTGAAACGTATGCTTCGCTGAGTGAGTTAAAGCAGCCACGTACTCGGGTCTCCTATTTTACATGTCAGCGATTAGCATTCGCTCGAAACAGATCTCTTCATAATGACTAGAATTTGTTGGAGCCTTTCAGTACAAGTGCTTTCTGACAAGGCGAGAACGTCTTCATGGGTCCTCCCATTTTTTGTTGGCCTCAAAATAACCCGACACCTGTGTTGCGGATAATGACCATCACTACAAGTCATGATTAACAGTCCCTCAGAACTCGGGAGTAAGGCGGTGTTAATATCGGGCATTCATCTGGGATACCGCAGGAACCCAATCTCTAAGACCCTCCATGGACTGAACCCAACTAGCCTGGCGACTCCTCGAGCAGACTAGCCGGATCCAGTACAAGGAGGGTCCTAGAGTGAAGATAACTATCCCCTCCTCCGAGTCCTCCCACAAAGCTTTGTTTGTCCTCTCTTTCCCTGTGTTATGTGAGACCCCGAACCCTTATGTGGGACCCCTTCGCAATAATAAAACTCAGAGCGCGGATGGATCAACTTTTGGTTATACACTGTAAACCAGAATTGTACAAAATCGGACTAACTGTTTACATTTAGACCACCGGTTGAACGGTTTATCCCAAAGGACCAAATTTTGCGCCAATATTTGTCGTGTAGAAAAGCTCTCTATGAAAAATACTAATGGGGGGACTAAAAAGCGTCCATTGCTCTGTGTTGGATCGTCTGCTTCCTCCCTGCCTGGCCGCGCCCTGTTATTCGAGTGGTTCAGGAAGAATTTACACGCTTGTTTCACTCGTAGAAAACGCTAAGTGCGGGAAAAGTCGACGTCACACGATCATACATCGACACGCTGTTCGCGGAACTGGGAAGACACCACTCGCTCGGCTGCCGTCTCAGGCTTCCGGAGGCCAGCGTAGAGTTATCGCGTGTTTGCGGGCGTATATTGTGAGCTCCTGAGTGAGAGGGTCCGGGCCTACACGCTGTGGACACAGCGCTTGAACGCGCCGAAATACAAGGAATATTTACATCGATAACAAAATAAGTTGTTTTGATCGGCAGCGGTTGCTTGCCGAATGCCCGAAGAGTAAATGGCTGCAATTTGTACGCGAAAAGAGACTTCGCTATATGCCGTCGGCATCGAGCCCATCGGCGGCCGATGTGAGCTATCGCCTGCGCAAGAAAAAGAAACGTCGCCTTGATTTCCGGGAAAGAGTGTCTGTATCGTGGAATAAAGTGTAGTGAAAATTGTGTATTTCGCCTCGTGCGACGACCCCTGTCAAGCACCTATCGCGAAGACGAGCACCGATACTTGACATACCGAAACAACGTGCTGCCGCCGGCGCACTGGCCTGAATATTACGCGATTTTCTTTTTTACCTTTGGGTAGGTGTGAAGCAAAGAGCCCTGCGTGCATGAAAATAAAACAGCCTCACGATATTCCTTCCAGGTTCTGCCTTTAGTTTTGTCGAATGAAAATCACATTCGCAACTGTATTACTAAATATAATAAAGACATTTTCGGGTGAAAAATCATAACACGTTTCTAGGGGCGTTTACCTATCCTCAAGGTAAAGAATGTCTCCTCTGACAGGTAAATCATGAGTGATAGTTTCTTTGATACCAACGTCAAAAAGCTATTGTGAACATTCTCTTTCTGAGCTTCTGTTATCGTTGTAGATTAACCGCTGTTAGCGCCACTTAATCGTACTCACACAGCGCTAACCTTTTGTTCAGTTTGGAGGCGACCGCGCGAAGCCAACTTCACGTCGCAAATATACACACCTAGAAGGACGATGTGCTACTACGAAGGCATTAAAGATGAGAGGCTGTAAGTATGAGTGTTGTCCATGCCCGCAGACAAGAAAAAAAATCCATACATAGACGGACATTCCCAAGCAAAAGTATATCAGATGCAAACGTGAAGCATGTTATCATGTCACAGAAAAAAATTACACCATCTGCCGTTAAAGGGGACTATGAGGCGATGTGAAGCAGCACGAGGGTGCACACCACGTTTGCATCGGTTTGACTAGGTATCGCGTTTGCATCGGTTGGACGCTAGTGGTCGCTGCCTGCGTGAGCGTTGCCTCTCGCGGTCGAGGGCGCGTTCTCGTTCCATGCTAGCTGGTAAAGCGTTCATCGAAGGAGGAGCGTCTGCATTCGCGACTCCATATAAATGCTCGCCACCTAGCGGACGCTTCTGGAACCAGCCGATACAAGGTCGACCTCAAAACGCGGCATGGTATCCCATTACCGCGCACTGTAAAACAACTCTGTAGTTCCTTAATCGACGCCATGCCGCCTCGAAGCACCCCGAAAAAGAAAAAATCCTCATCAAAAGACTTTTGTTGCGTGCCTCAGTGCGTGTCATCGCGATGCAAAGACAGCAGCACGTCGTTTCATCGGTTCCACAAAGAAGCAGACGACGTTGCGCGCAGGGCAAGATGGATTAGGAACTTGCGCATCGGCAAGAAGGTGACGGGAACTATGGTCGTTTGGTCCAGGCACTTTACTCGCGACGATTTCTTCCTCCCCGGCGAGTACACAGATTGTCTGTGCGCGCGTTTATTATCATGCGCGCTTTTCGTAGAGCCGGAGTGTAGTTCAGTTTAGGCAAGCGAGTGCACAAAATAGCGACATTGTTTATACGTGTATACGTGTAACGTTTTCGGAGTGTGCCTATGCTCAACTTGAACCGCGGTAACATTATTTCTGACGTATGTACTTTTGTCTGCATGCATTGTAGTAAGTATATATAAAGCGAGCGCTTGCCTTCGTTCGCCGCCTTCGTGCCATGCGCGCGCTGCGCCTCGTAATTTGTTTGGTGGTATTGGGATCCTGGTGGGGTCGCAGGAGTCGGGCCGTCGGTCCTAGGATCCACCGCTAACAGGCCGACGTTTGACCCATCCCGACTCCAAGAGAAGTTCGCCGGAGTGTGGGGTTCACACGGAGACGATGATGAGTGTGAAGAGGAGAGGAGATGATTTATTTTACATGATGATGAGAGCTCGGGGGCTTCTCGGAGCTTTGAGCTCGCATTATATAGAACACTATGTACAATGGAGTCCAATCACGACGTTGTCTCCGCCCTCGAAGAGAGGAGGTCACGCCCCGCCTTCGCTGCTTCTTTGCGGCCAGGGGTGTGACGTGACCCGAGTGGCAGCCGATGCTAGTCCCCGGAGAAGGTACGGTTCCGCGAAGAGGCTTACTGAAAAACAACAGGAGCACAAATAAAAGCACTCTTCTCGGCCCCGTCCTTTGGACGACACGCCGCTGTTTTCTCACATGGGCAAGCAATGGGACACCTGCTGGCAGCAGTGCTCAGTGTCGGCCGGTGCTCTGATGCACCCCTCTCGCTGCGTCGGTGCGGCCGCGAAGTTCTTGCTACAAAGGCGGCACAAACGCGCACACACACACCGCACGACATACCGACTGTCCCTGCGGATTCCGGGAGCTTCCCGCGAGCTGGTTTGAAGCTTGCGAACAAGGCCGTCGCTGCCGCGTCAAACAATGCACTTGTCTCTTCGAGACGTCAGCCCAGCGAAGTACATCCGTGGGAACGCAGGCACACGCGCTCCCCACGGTCATTTTCCCCGAAAAGTAGATCCAGCGGCCACCGCCAGTAGCCTCCCTCCACCACATCCATGGGGGGCACACGCCGATCTTAACAGTGGTCATGGAGGTAATGTGTGATCGTTTAACGTAGCGCGTTTGCATTTCGAGTTCATCTGGTGACAATTCAGGATTTATTGCGGTCGTTCCAACTTTTGAGCCCTCGACCTGTTCACCGCGCCTCTAAGTTTTTCTTCCGGCACCACGCATAGAACTGCACTCTCCTAACAGGCTTATAAGTGACGCATTTGTACTCAATGGAGCAACGCCGCGCACAAGTGCTTGCATCTTTTGGAAAGGCCTGCTACGCATGAACACGTACCTGCATTCTTCAACTTCAGGCTCACTGTAAAGGCTCTTTATCCTTAAGAAAATCTGATGCGGGTCTCCGAACAAGTGCGACGTTTGAACGAACAGCGCAATTTTTTCCGCTGTTTCGCCGCCCAAATCTTTTAGACCAATTAATATCAGATGTTCCGCAGCAAGAACACTTTCGCGTTCGACGATCCATCGTGATCCGAACCCGCAGTCAAGAAACTTTAGCACAGCGCTAAGCGGAAGCGCGGCAGTGACTTCGGATATAGAAGCCATCTTTGTTTTTCTCGGCAATGTTGACAGATAAACCACTTTTTCTGGAGTTCTAAATAGTCAACGCGCGCCGTTCGGAGAGGAGAGGAGGAATGCTAAGAGGAGAGGAGGTGGAGGAGGATGCGCATGTGCAGTGCGTATGTGGACGCCACACGGTGGATGGATGGATGGATGGAGGGAGGGAGTGACATAGCCCCCCCCCCCCCTCCGACCGTTCTTTGCTTCGCATCTAAAAAAAAGTCTGCATCATAGGACTCCTTTGGAATTAGCAAGCCCCATTTACACGGCTTTGGTAGGAAACTAATATTTCAATAAACGTTCATTTCGGCGTTGTCGATCTATTTTACTACCGCCAGTTTTCGAAATTGTATACACTACAGGGGCAAGCAAGTGGCCCGAAGCCACGCGCCTCTATTGAATTCCGCGGCGCGTCAGCAGGAGCCTCGGCGACAAATAGTGCCGTGTGCAGCACGTGGCGCAGGCGGTCGAGGAGAATCGACGAGGAAACGCGCGCGGAGGAGAGCGCCGTTACTTTTGTGGATCAACGGGTTTTAGATGGAGCGAGAATGAAGTGCCACGTGTTACAGGGGAACTCCGGCGGTATTTCTGCCATATTCTGATCTCGATGCTTTCCAACAGTACTGAAAGTCCTGTAGCTGCACGGGTGATTAAAGGTGCTCAGAAACTCACCATTGGAAAGAACGATATGCAGATAATCGAAAAAAATTGGCAGATCACACGTGCAGTGGGAATCAAGTCAATGCGAAGCACGCATCAGGAACGTAAAATGGATTTGCATTGTTTTCTCTCTATACCGAGTTTGGTACACATGAAGTTAACAAAACGGCCGCAAGAGCATCAAGACGGTGGCGTGTAAACTATGCCGCCCATACACGCATGTCACGATTCTCTTGTTATGGCCTGTCATTTATCTTCGCCATGCCGTTGCGTTGTGCCATAGCAATTTTGGTATACATCCCATTAACGAAACGCGTGGCATGTAAATCATGTCACTCATGACGTGCATGTCATGATTTTCATGTTGTGACATGTCATTCATGTTCGTCATGCAGTCATGTTGTGGCATACCAATTTTTGTAACATCTGATTAACGAAACTGCCAGGCGAGCACCAAGACCATGACACGTAAATCATGCCGCTTATGACATGCATGTGAGGATTTTCAAGTTATGACCTGTCATTTATGTTCTTCATGCAGTCGTGTTGTGGCATACCAATTTTTGTAAACATCCCATGAGCGAAACGGCCAGGAGAGCACAAAATCGTAAGCGGATAGATAGATAGATAAATAGATAGGCAGACAGACGGACAGATAGATAGACAGATAGATAGATAGATAGATAGATAGATAGATAGATAGATAGATAGATAGATAGATAGATAGACTCAAGGTCGCAGAAGTTCCCTAAGAAATGCTTCACATTTAAAACGACCTGTTCAAACCGAAACGAAAACCGGTAGATGATTCGTGCGGCGCATGCGACGACCTCACAGCCCCCCCTCCCCTACCCCCCCCTCCCCTGCGTCAGAAAGATGGAACTGGAAATGCCATGCGAGGTCATCGTAAGCTGTAATAATATATGAAAGTTTTATGGACTTGAAAGTGACAATTTAAGCGCCCAAGTAGAACTGTTTGCTTTTAACAGCCCACCTGCTGGGACAGGCAGCATTGCAGGTAATGGCGTCATAAACGGGTGGGCCACGTGGGAAACCTCTAAATATTTTTGAAATTCATGTTCAGGAAAACTAAATGACCTATAATGGGCCGCTTTGCATATTTTACAGTGCTGAGGAGAACGTATACTGACAATTTTATTGAGATCAGTGGATAACGAGAAATCGCCGGAGTTGTCCTTTAAAAGACCGCAGCACGCTCCCAGGAGGCGGTGGCGTACAAGGGGCTGGTGGGAAGCGTGTTATGTGGGGATGTCCGGGACTCCCCCACCTAGATCGCTCAATGTTTATGATAAGAAGCAGTGCAAGGCTTCCATGTGCAGCTCGGTGCCCGAGATTCACGATCGGACGCTGGAATGGGCAGAGAGGGTAGCGGACAGCCACCTCGGATAGGTTGGGTAGGTTTTCCCGCTTCATGCACTACAAACTCCCTCTTCCCTCTTGGGATCAATAAAGTCTTTCTCCTCCTGCTTTGCGAGTTGCTTAGAGGCTTACGTACTCGGAAGCATTACGAAGAATAACAGAAACGGATATCTTCTGTGCGTGCCATCGCAAAGCAGGTGATCAATTTTCGCGGAGAGGATTCATGAGAGGGGGTCTATTCTCGTACAGCAACGTGCGTCTTTTTCTGCATGCCAGTATGTCCACATGCGGGTATCGCTCTGTGTTCTCTAATTTCTTGTCACTGAAAAAAAGGAAGGAAGGAAATAGTAGAGAGGGAAAGGCAAGGACGTTAACCAGCATAGAACAACCGGCATGAAAACCTGCATGAAGGGTAAACTGATAGGGGAGATTGAAAGGTAAGAGAAAAGAGGGAGACAGAGAAAGGAGGCACATAGAGCACTGTCGGCGTGATGGCTGCGAGTAGCGCTGCCTAACACTCCCAGGATAATATGTATATAAATACCAAATAATGTCCACGCGGGGAAGACTGCCTTCGTAGCTCAGCGGTTGAGCATCGGACACATCATCTGAAGGTCGTGGGTTCGGTTCCCACCAAAGGCTTGTTTGTCTTTTCGTCTACTTTTTTCCTTTCCACTTACTCCATAATTACAATACTACAATTAACTTCGCCTATGCTTTCCCAGGCTTCGTCGTATTTTCGCTCATTAAGTTGTTTCTAACAAATGAAAAAAGAGCCCTTGACCCCATTCATGAGAGGGGGTCTATTCTCTTACAGCAACGTGCGTCTTTTTCTGCATGCCAGTATGTCCACATGCGGGTATCGCTCTGTGTTCTCTAATTTCTTGTGACGAAAAAAGGGAAGGAAGGAAGGAAATAGCGGAGAGGGAAAGGCAGGGACGTTAACCAGAGTAGGACAACAGACATGCCACCCTGCACAAGGCGAAGGGGATGGGGGAGATTGATAATTGAGAGAAAAGAATGGGGAAAGGAGAAAGGAAGCAGATATAGCCCATTATCAGAGTCAGGGGCTCCTGCATGCTATGCGACCTCACTGTTATAGTCGCTTATGCAAGTCTGTCGTCTTCAAAATCTTCAGGAGCGCCTCTGTCACCTTCAGCTGCGATGGCTTGTGTGGTCGACATTCCAGAATAGCATCGACCGACATCCGTAGCCGTTCAGGGTGAGCAATAGCGGAGGCAGTGATTTCCCCAGCATGTCACGTCGAGGACAGCAGCAAATGGGGTGTTGCAGCGTCTCTTCGGGACGGCAGGACCCAAATACCTTTCGTCGTTGAATTTTTCTTTTTTTTCATTGGAGAATACAATGAGTTTCAAAAGGACAAAGGCGAGAAATCGACCAAAATATGGTCTATAGGAATATGCTTAATATCCATGGTAAGGCTCACCCATGTTGCTGCGGCAGCATTGCTTGAATGAGAAGCGTTTACGCGAATTACGACTTCCTGATACGAGTAGCATACAATAGCGCAAGTGCCAAAAAATACGAATACTGCGTACAACGAATCAGTAGGTAACAAAAGCCCGTCAGGCAAAAGCACATCGATCACCAGTACTTTACGCGTAATCTCGTTAATCCACGCTTCACTCACGCGAAGACACAACAGCCGGCTATGTCGCTGGGAGACGCTGCCTCGTACATTCACAGATATTTACAGACAGATTCCGACCTCACAGTGCGTTAGTCGCGAATCCAGCCAAAGCACATGGAAGAAATACTAGTTAAGGTCACATCTTTGATATAGTCTAATGATGATAGCACGCAGCGCAAGAGTTCCGACTCCTTGAAGATTTCTTTACCGACCGGGAAGCCAGACACATTCCGTCAACATTCACCAACGAGCACTTCTTGAATGGTATTAACAAGGAGATATCTTAAGCCGGAGTTGAAATAAAAAAAAACTGGGATTTTCCGGTTTGACGCAACACAGAGCGTTTCTACGTTTACACCGATACGCGAGACACAATTAGGGCATTCGAAACGGGTAACCTCGCTCGAGAGGCGGCCTCCATTCTAGAGAGGAGGGCTTGCCCCCGTTCTCATTATATTACGTGGTTCCCCGCACACATGGGGACGGACGTTCTTGAGGGCTTCCCAAACCTCAATGAGCTGGCTCACGACCGTGCGCGAGAACTCACGCGCCGCGGCGGTCTGGCGGCTCCGGAGGGGCAGGAAGAGGCTCGGCAGAACGACCCACTTCTCACATTCAATGAAATTACTAAACATTACCAACTTGGCAGGAGAGTCTACCCTCTCCTCATCCGAAGCTCAGAAGAGGTCAATCAGTTACTCTTCGAATGTTGCAGACGGGTTCTTTCCCGTCCCGGGGCTTCCTCAGTAAGTTATTCTAGGACGTGGACCCTGGCTGTCCCGGCTGCAGTGAAACATTTGGTTCTATGGCTCACATGCTCTGGCGATGTCCCGCGTTGCCTAAGGACGTTCTCTCCGGCGAAGCTCAATGGGAGGAGGCCATCACAAGCACGGTGCTCCGAAAGCAAGCCCAGGCTATCCAGAGGGCCCACGAAAGGGCGGAGCGTCATGGCGTTCTTTCCTCCACGTGGGCGCGGCCAGCGGTTACAACAGCCTCCCGCTCGGGAGTCCTTACGTAGCTTCTCATGATTCACTAAAGTTAATTGTCTGTCTGTCTGTCTGTCGGTCTGTGTTGTGTGTCTGTCTGTCCGGTTTGAAGTGAGGCTACCGTAGTTTGTTTAGAATACCTGAATCGTCCTATACGTTCCTTTTTTCTCTGCCCCGCCACGGTGGTCTAGTGGTTATGGCACTCGGCTGCAGATCCGAAGGTCGCGGGATCGAATCCCGGCCGCGGCGGCTGCATTTCGATGGAGGCGAAATGTTGAGGCCCGTGTGCTGTGCGATGTCAGTGCTCGTTAAAGAACCCCAGGTGGTCGAAATTTCCAGAGACCTCCACTACGGCGTCTCTCATAATCAGAGCTGGTTTTGGGACGTTAAACCCCACAAATCAAATCAATCAAATCAATCAATCCTTTTTTCTCTGTGGTCTAATGCTTTTAATTGCCATGGAAACCAACAGGAGACGCTAACATTTCTCACTCAGGGATGAAATTCCGAGACACGCACACTGAAGACAATCTTTGTTTATTCGCAGCCGGAGTGTCCACCGAATACTTGAGCATCAAATATTTCATGGGAATTTTGCCGAATGTAAGACGGTGCCTGGGAGACAGTGTTCTACGACGTACGTGTAATATTGATAATACTAAAGCACGCGTCATTTCATTTTCTAAGCTCCCCGGAGAAATTTCGTAAATCATCCCCTAATTAGAACTTGGCAAAAGAGCCAGCTATAAGCACTGCGACACAAGTTTACCCTCCTGATACCACCATCCACTCCCTCTTTTTCGACCCTTTGAAAAGAAAGAATAGCAACGTCAGATTGTACAAAATATATTTAGAGCAGCGAAATAAAATAATACAAAATAGAGAAAAGAAACGCATATCATGTCCCCGGGGTCTTCCTCTTGGGCGCCTTTCTGACGGCTTTTCCTTTCGGCGGCTCAGCGTCGCACACTGTCTCGGGCGTCGCTGCCTTCGTTGGGGCCCTCGGACGTTGTCACGGGCGTCAACCTTCGTGATGCACGAGGGATCGCCACGATTTCCGCCTGGGCCCTCCTGAATAAATTTCCACAAGTTGTTGATTCAAAAGTGCACAGGCTGATGAGATGAGCAACTGCAAGAAGGTCGGGCCTCCGCCCTGTGCTGCAGGCAGCTGGACTTCAGCGACGGTTTCCTTTGGCAGCGCTCTGGTTTGACGATGACGTGCTGCAGGTACAGGGAAACACATTTCGGTATGCAGACTACCACGGACTGCTTTCCTTTGCCATCCGCGGCTCAGCTTGCCCATGAAACCTTGAGTCCATACTTTTTCGTTCGCCCTGTCGGCAACGCCGGAATCGTCTGCGAAATGATTTACATGGCAGGGATGAAACTACGAGGTGAGCTTATGTTGTTCGAGTGAAGTTTCCGAACTACAGCTAGTACATTGACTGGTAAGTATTCTTCAGCGCGATGTTGGCTTGGTGGCTTACTTAGAGAATATCTTAGCATACATTATGCATTACATTACGTCTAAAGGTGAGTGAGCGTGCTGTTTTGATTGCGAGGCTGCTGGTCAATGTCCACGTTTGGTCCGTTTTTTTCCGTTGAGTAGCATGTAATGTTACCGGACCTGTGTGCATGAACTAGTCCACATGGAAACTCGTTACCGCACTCGCATCACTGCTGATGGCACACACGCGCTCACAAATAAGCAGCTACCTGCTCAGTCTAAGATTTGATCACCCGTCCCATGCAGAAAAGGCTCAGAACGATGCAACGTGTTAGAGGTCACGACCATTTAATCAAAATGTAACATGCGCGCGCGCTTTAAATTGTTGTCAAGGGCACTAAGACGTTTCGGTATCAATCCAGACCACTATAGTAAGGGTCCATCAAACAACGGAATGCAAAATAAGAGGCATATGGCTGAAACATTACCTAACACTAATTCTATGCGTAGGGCTTAGCTGATCAGCATTCATCATCATCATCATCAGCCTGTTTAGGTCCACTGCAGGACGAAGGCCTCTCCCAACGATTTCCAATCCACCCTAAGATGAGCGAGTTGGTTCCACTTTATGCCCGCAAACTCTTTAATTTCATCGCTCCGTCTAACCTTTTGCCTGCCTCTGTTGCGTTTTCCCTCTCTTGGTATCCATTCCGTCGCTCTTACTGTCCATCTGTTATCTTTCCTCCTCATTACATGTCCTGCCCAGGTCCACTCCTTTCTTTTAATTGATATAATAGTATCGACTACTCCTGTCTGTTCTTTGATTCGTTCCGCTCGTTTTTTATCTTTTACCTTTACCCCTATCATATTTCTTTCCATTGCACGTTGCGAGCTCCTTAGTTTCATCTCTGGTTTTTTCGTTACCTCCACGTTTCTGCACCGTACGTTAGTACTGGGAGAATACAGTGATTGAATACTTTTCGCTTTAGTGAGAGCGGTAAGTTTCCAGTCATGATTTCGTAATGCCTTCCGAATGCGCTCCAGCCCATCCTTATTCTACGGAGAATTTCTTTTTCATGGTTAGGAGTTCCTGTTATTAACTGTCCCAGGTATACGTATTCGTTTACACATTGGAAGGGTTCATTGTTGACTTTAAATTTATGTTCCTTAGCTAGGCTATTCAGCATGACTTTGGTCTTTTGCCTATTCAATTTTAATCCAATTTTAATACTTTCTCTGTTTAGGTCATCAACCATATTTTGTAGTTCGTCTCCATCATTGCTGCCCCGCCACGGTGGTCTAGTGGCTAAGGTACTCGGCTGCTGATCCGAGGGTCGCGGGATCGAATCCCGGCCGCGGCGGCTGCATTTCGATGGAGGCGAAATGTTGAGGCCCGTGTGCTGTGCGATGTCAGTGCACGTTAAAGAACCCCAGGTGGTCGAAATTTCCGGAGCCCTTCACTACGGCGTCTCTCATAATCAGAACTGGTTTTGGGACGTTAAACCCCACATAACAACAACAACAACCATCATTGCTAAAGAGCACAATGTCGTCTGCAAATCTTAAATTGCTTAGATATTCTCCGTCTATTCGAATTCCCTTTTCTTCGCTGTCTAGACGTTTAAAGATTTCCTCTAAACATGTTAGAGGTCACGACCATTTAATCATAATGTAACATGCGCGCGCGTTTTTAATTGTTGTGAAGGGCACTAAAACGTTTCGGTATCAATGCAGACCACTAATACGGGTCCATCAAACAACGGAATGCAAAATAAGAGGCGGATGGCTTAAACATTACCTAACACTAATTCTATGCGGAGGGCTTAGCTGATCAGCTATTTATATTTTCCCACATGGTCCATAGTTACAGGCATGAACGCATGCAACGTGGTGACAGGAGCCAAATGCGAATTCCAGTCCGTCTGTCACGATGGATCATGTCTGAGATTGAAGCCAACACGTTCTTAGTATCTCACGAGAAACCACAAAGAAAGAAGCAATTCTCACCCAGTTCAGTCATTGGAAGTTTGGGATACGCTGCGAGATTACACCTCGAAGCCGGTTCACGAACAGCAGCGGCAAAGGAGAATGCCGACCGACGAAGGGCGTATGGCACCATACGGCTTCGAATCCTTCCAGCTCTCGAGGAAGGTCGTGAGCCGCGCGCATGGAAGAAGACGACGACGTCAAGTACTACACAGATCTACTACAGCGTGCGTTAGGTAGCTTCAATGCCCGATAAAAATGCTGGAGCTGGAAATTGTTAAAACCTTATCACGCAGCCGCATAATGTAGCATATTTGACGGAATGCTACAATAATGTATAGAAAACGCATGAACTGAATAAAGGGCCGTTAAGCAAATAAACCTGCCAAGTACCTATAACATAAAGTGAATGGATGCTTGCCGCTCATATCCCCCTAAGTAGAGTCAATATTCTGCTAAAACTATCGCGCCCTGCAAAGAGAGTCTTGTTGGTAACTAAGTGCTGGACACGCTACTTTCAGTGCGGGGGTACGTGACAGAGCATGTTCTCTACATTTCAATGCACTTGTGTCAATAAATTATCAGTCGCTCTTTGTTAATGAACTTCTGTATATATATAGGGGCGCTTCATCAGAGGGAAAGCGTTGCTGATATAGCGGTGCTTTTTCTGTTTCCACGGGAAAAGGACTTTTCCTATTGTTGCAATGTGGAGCAGCAATGCTTGGTGTGTGCGTCCCTTTCTTCCTTTCTTTCTTTCTTTGCCGAGCGCGTGCTACGAGTGTCTGCTTCTCCATGCATAGAAAACCTCGCTTTATAGCTAGAGTGGGACCAATCGAGAGTGCCTCAATCAATTAGCGGCGTGATCTCGCAACCTGAATGACGGTGGTTCGAATACACAGCTCTACGAGCGGTTTCTGTTGTCACTCTACCTGATGTTTTCTCCCATCTATCGTATTACACAAAGCGAAAGAGGAAAAAGAAATGCGCACTCGCTGTTTCCGCGATGGTGCTTCTTTCCCCTACGCCACTGACAGCTCTACAAGTCAGCCGATACATGCTAAACGGGAAAACTTATCGGCGGACGAGCTTCAGAATATGACGTGCAAGTGCACATCTTGGAAGCAGTGTCGAAGTCCATCATATAAAAGAGGACGACAGCTTTCGTCGCCGAAATGGAGCTGTAGTTACCGTCATCTCTGCCTGAAAGAATGCGACTTTCTTCAGACGTACAAGTTGCTACCCATAATGCAGCTTCACTGTTGGATGACGGCATGCGCATTGCAGCACGCGCGTTCTCACGTTGTAATGTCGTATCGGATGAGGAATGGTGAGCGAAATATTAATTATGCACGCTCGCTTGTCAATGCACCCGTTCGAGTTTTTGAAAATGCGTCCTACCAAGTTCATTGCGAGTTTCTTCTCTTACTGCTCAAGGATTGGAAAAAGTGCGCCGTGCTACTTTTAATAAGCTTCTTTTTTTTTCTTCACGGAGAAGTTGTTTGGACCACTTTCTTCCCGGTGAATACGAGAGGCAGAGGCAACTATAAAAAAATGAAGCACTTCTCCATTTACATCAACGACTGCTTCTGGGCGCTACGAAAAGCGCCCTGAACATACCCGCATGCCTGAGCACATCTTAAGAAATATCAATACGAAAAAAATTAGCGCCCTCTGTAATGCTCAAGCCAGTAGAGAGTGCTGTAGTGCCAACGGTGGATGACGCCGACGTCTTGCGTGACGCGATACCCTGGAAACACTATTGGCAACATAGGCCTGCGCGCACGCATAGTGGGCAAGCCGAAGGTGTGGAACGAATGCAAGATAGGAAGCCTGAGTGCTCTATTTTATGACACCATGAGCCAGCTTGGCAGGATATTTCCGTTCTCGAGCTGAGCTTGAGGAAAGCATGTCAAAATTCGAGTGGGAGCCTTGGCTATATTAGGTAAAGAAAAGAAGAAAAATAAAGGCCAACAAATTGTTTCGTCCACTTTTCGCACAATTACCTGCAATCTCCTGATCCGCGATCCCAGTCCTTGGCCCCTATGCAGAGGTACTGTGTACTGTGTACTCATACACATCCATGTGGCGATGTCGATTATTTCATTGATTGATTTGTGGAGTTCAACGTCCCAAAACCACGATCTGATTATGAGAGACGCCGTTGTGGAGGGCTTCGCAAATTTCGACCACCCGGTGTTCTTTAACGTGCAATGACATCGCGCAGCACAGAGGCCTCAACATTTCGCCTCGATCGAAATGGAGCCGCCGTGATCGGGACTCGATCCCGCGACCTTCGGATCAGCAGCCGAGTGCCATAACCACTAGACCACCGCGGCGGGGCAAGCAGATTATTTGAGTTCATAGCACTGTAGAAGAGGCGGGAGGTCCTGTGTTCCGGCTCAAAGTAATGAAAGTATTACTTATCGAGGATACATTGGCGTATGCCACAAGTCGCTTTCGTGAGGCTCATGCAGGCCTTAAACACCGGCGAGCAGCAAGACCACGACGTACACGCTATGATGTTCGCTGTAGAAAAGTGACTTGTGAGACCGGTGACGAAGTGTAGGTTTAGACGCATCGTCTTGAACTTGTGGACGCTTGATTTATTTCTGGTGTCCTACGTCCCAAAAACACCATTGATTACGACAGACGCAGTAGTGGAGGGCTCCGGAAATTTCCACGGGTTCTTCAACGGGTTCTTCCACGGGTTCTTCAACGCTCCACGGGTTCTTCACCACGGATTCTTCAACGCCACGGGTTCACCACGGGTTCTTCAACGCTCACTGACATCGCACAGTACACGGGGCTCGAAATTTCGCCTTCATCGAAATGCATCCGCCGCGGCCAGGATTCGATCCCGCGACCCTCGGATCAGGAGCCGAGTACCGTAGCCACTAGACCACCGCGGTAGGACGAATTTGTGGATGGTGCACGCATGAAGCCGCATATTAGGGAATGAATTCAAAAAATGCCCTCACTGCCACAAGGAACATGTCTGCTATTCCATCGGGGGTATGCTCTTTTAGCGAGGGACAAAGTGTGTGCTTTGCAGACGACACTGACAATGAGGACGTTGATGGACGTCAATGTCTAATGGCCCTAGCCAACCGAACTCGATCAAGGCATATCTCTTGCGGCTTTGTTTTTGTGCCAATATGACGTCCTGCAGCTTTTGTAGAACGTCTCGTTTTCTCTTGTTCGCCTTCTACCGCAAGAATATGTTCTGAAGCATGGTAGCAGAACATGTTTCCGCTAGGCTGTTGCAGAGGGTGTTGAATTCGTAATCTAAAATTGACTAGACAGAGTTCGACGGTTGAAAATACAAAAGCTCGCCCTCTAAGGAAGCTGCAGTTGCTGTGCCAAAAGAAGTCCTTACATGACCTCCAGCAGGGGACGAGTGTGTGGGGCAAGGGCCTGGGACATACTAGGAAAGTTGCGTAATTTATGCGTAAACTACAAACTACACACTGCGTACTGCATACTGCGTATCACATGCGGCGTACTGCATACTGCGCAGTTTCTGGGATACGCTGCGAGAGTTGTGTGCGGAATATATTGGGATTTCAAAGTTAACACAACTTGTAAGCGAAGGCGCTGCAGTCCGTTTGAGTGACGCAGCACCGACGCGACCAGAACGCTATCTCGTGAACACGAGCGTCCTCGTCTTCTTCAGAGCCGGTGGAATAAGGCCATAGAAATATATATATATATACCTTGAAATAACATATAGCGCGCGCGTATACGAATGTGCAATGGCGGTTGCGTCACCTTTGAAGAAGAACTCGAAACAAATGAGCAATAATAAGGTCATGTCTTGGTTCGTGTGTTCAAAGGCATCCATTAAGGAGATGTTCGACGACCTATAACTTTCAGGAACACGAATTTGGCCCTTCGTGCTGGAGTCGCACTTGAAATAAGCTTCATGCGCGCTATTTCTGTTGATTGTTCGTGTAGGGCAGAGCCAATGGCGTCGTCTGCTGCTGCTTCCGCCATTACGACTCCAGCGCCACACAACGCGTACAGTTGGCTGGCTAGAATGCTGATGTTTTATTAGTGATCTAATGACATGAAAAGGGCTAAGTTCTTGACATTCGTTTATTAGGCATCTGTAGGCTTAGACGGCAAACCCAACTGTACGTGGCCATCCCCCCAAAAAAACTTGTCCCCGATTTTAACAGATATTGCTAGGTACCCACAGGAAAAACATGCCGATTTAAAAAGCCTTCACAGCAGTGAGGCTTCATTCGCAGTCGACTTTTGCGTCGAGGCAGAAATACTTCACCGCTCCTCAGATTACACCTAACTGTACAATTTTCTGAAGAGTTCCTTATTAACATAACAATAATCACTTTGAGGGCAACTGTTTCTTTTTTTTTTGTTCATGGGGTTGGGGTGGGGGTGCCGAATAGAGTTACCGTATATAGTTCCACAGTAGCTCCAGGGCTCAAAGTTGAAGGACGCCCTTATTTTTGACACAACACTTCTTCAAGTCTAGACAATTGCAAGCTATCCAACAGGTTTATCGTAGATTCAACACGTGATATCGTTACCCAAGGCACCGCGTGGGTATAAATGTGGCAGCCGTTATACGTCATACCGGAACTTCCCGCCATAATGTCTCGTGCGAGGTAACGTACTAGTGGGAAGGACCCACGCGCTGCTTCGGTACATCAGCACATTTTTCTTAATCATGAAGTTCGAAGAATTCGAGTAGTAGCCCCGCCACGGTGTTGTGTAGTGGCTATGACACTCGGCTGCCTATACGAAGGTCGTGGGATCGAATCCTGACAGCGACGGCTGCATTTCAACTGAGGCGGAATGCTGAGGCCCGTGTAATGGGCGATGTCAGTGCAGGTAAAGGAATCCCAGGTGGTCAAAATTTTCGGAGCCCTCCAATACTGCGTATTTTATAGTCATATCGTGATTTGGGGACCTAAAACCCTGTATAGCGCTCAAATCAACAAATCCAATAGTAAATGTTGGGAATGAGTCGAACCGAAGTATATGAAATGGCGACTACGCGCCTGTGGGTAATATTTTATACTATATGGGCTAGGGGGCTTGTCAAGAAGTTTATGGTGGTATATTGAGGGCTTTCAGTTTGCCGCCTTAGTTCCAAAACGAAAAAGCGTGCAAATCTTAGCGGTATCGTCGCAACTTTGCATAACTTGGCTTTGCACGAGAACCATAAGATCTAGGAATAATAAACCAAGTATTCAAGAAACATATTTTAAAGATGTAGCGCGCTATTGTGGGCGATTAACTTGAATCAAACGTATGCCTCGCTTAGTGCGTTAAAGCAGCTACGTACCCGGGTCTCGTATATTCAGATGTCAGCGATTCGCAGTCGCTCGAACCGGATCGCTTCATAATGAGTCCAATTTGCTGGAGCCTATCAGTACAAGTGCCTTCTCAGAAGGCCACAGCGTCTTTATGGGTCCTCGGATTTTTTGTTGGCTCCAACACACTAAACAAAAATAACCAGGAACGGGAGTAAACAGCTTGTACTCTAGCGCACAACCTTTTCTGGGTTTTTTTACTACTTAATAGTCAAGGTAAAAATTTACTCTCACGCTAACCGAGTTTTTGAACGTAGAAACGGCAGTAATTATTTACCCCCCTGGAGGTTTTCAGCGAGTATACGCGGAGTAATTTTTTACTGCCTAAAGAATGTTTTCTCGGCTTTTTTTAGAGTTATTTTTAAAGCTCGTCGAGGTTTAGTGTGGCTGGGTAAACATTAGGCTTACGCAAAATGCAGACATCACTCAATTTATTGAGCAGTAAACGAGGACTCACCCTTCGAACTTATAACATTGGAAGCACGTTTTCACTCGTTGAGAGCGCAACAAGCACAGGCACAAGCGCGGGAGCAGAGATACTCGAAAGTGCGTTTTCACTTGGCCGCCGTCCATCAAGACCGTCGCTAGGACAGCGAGTATCGCTCGAACTCAGCACAAAACCACGCCGCACTGGTAACACTCGGGGTAGTTCGCCGTGTCGTTGTCGTACTGGTTGACGATGCGGTCAGTCAGGAACGTTTGCGACCGTAGTTTCCGTGCTTTCCCAGAACTCGCCGGTGCCTTCGAAACGACGGTCACTAGGCATAGCTGCCGGAGATGTCACGGTATTGTAGCGAAACGTCGGGGCCGTTAATGTTAGACGCATCGGAAGGTCAGGGAGACGAAGAGGCGTGGGAGCCACTCCGCGCAGGCAAGCTATGAGGAGTCGACACAGTGAATTGGGAGAGTACTCATTGGGGGTTTATTTAGCTCAGACATCGTGAAGTTGGAAAACACACAGGGCAAAAATTATACAACATAGAAAATTGTATCATACCCCGTCGGCCTGCCGAACTGGTCGCCGATGGTTTCGAGCGTCATGGTCCCCTAGTCCGCTCTCAAAAAAGACAGTGTCGCCGCTTAAATAGCACTTTTCAGCACCCACGGCAACACGAACGTCTCGGAACACCACTGCCTCCCACCAATAGGAAAACGGCTTACAGGGACCAGTCAGGCAGGCCGAAGTTAACGATGCTCAACGCGAGCCCTCGTGATCGCGTGCATCCGGCTTTGCTACAAAACTAATACAAACAACACATTCCAGAAACTGGCCGCGACGCACACACGTGGTCTTCGTTCTCTGTACTACGTCATCAAGAAGACTCCCTGCGGTGCGCCGGCTCGTTTGCTTGAGCACCCTTCTAAGAAAGCATTCGAAAAAGAAAAAAAGAACAAGAAAACATTCTACGCGACGCGGTCTTCGCGACACCTCCCCCCCTACGAAAAAGAGTGACCCACTCGTTTTACTTGCAAGACAGGAAAAGAAGTACAAAAAACAATTATACATACAGGAATTATGTGAAGTGCTCATTTCAGAAAAGTTATACATCTATCTAAAAGGTGAAAAACTTAAAACACCCAATGGGAAATCACGAAAGGGAAGGGGTCAAGGGCTCGTTCTTTATTTGTTAGAAACAAGTTAATGAGCAAACAGACAATGAAGCCTAGGAAAGCATAGGGGAAGTTACTTGTGGTATTTTAATTGTGGAGAAAGTAGAAAGGAATTAAAGTGGACGAAAAGACAAATCGCGAGACTGAAAAATCACTAGGGTTATACATCTGTCTAAATGGTGGAAACCTTAAAACAACAAATGGAAATCCGCAAGACACAAAAATAACTAAAGCTGACTCGCTGGCACTGTAATACAAGTCAGTATCAGTATCGTAAGCGGCGACATTTCGTTGTCCGTTGTTGCCGTTTGACGGTGTCTTCCAATCGCTGTAAAGTTCAGTTTCAGAGTCTGAGCTTTCGCGCTGCTGCACTGCATCACTGGTTCCTGACTCGCGCACACCATGACGCAAACGAAGTTCTCGGTCCGCTCGCGAACCACACTCACGCATATCACCACTGACGTCGCACTCGCGCACAACACTGGGGTGTAATTCGTGGACATCACTCCCGGCACTGCGCTCGCGCACTTCACTTTGATGGAATCCGCGGTCATCACTGCACTCGCGCACATCACCATTTGGATCTCGCACCTCGTGATCGGCACCGGACTCATCGTCTGCATCGTCGGCATCGGAACATGATCGAACGTGGCAGGGCTTTAATCGCGCAACATTCACAACGTCACGTTTTTTTCCAGTTTGGCAAACCACCTCCCAGTCATTTTCGGCTACCCGGCGCACTAGACGGAATGGTCCGTGGTATCTGTGAAGAAGCTTCGTTGTCTTTCCTTTTCCTCGCGAGGGAGTCCATACGTACACCAAGTCCCCCTGACGATAAACAGCAGTGCGTCGTTTAGCATCGTAGCTGCGCTTGTTCTTTTCTTGCTGGCGCCTTTCCCGTTCATTCACTAATTTTCGAGCCTGCCGCAGCCGGCGAGCTGCTTTCATCGCATCCAGGGTGTAGTCGAATACACGTTGTGCGCCCAACCCGACATCTACCGGTAGCGTCGGCTCATGCCCGTGAAGAAGAAAGAAGGGAGTGAATCCGGTCGTCCCGTGGGTGGAAGAATTGTACGCAAAAAGAACGTACGGCAGAAATTCATCCCAGTCGCGGTGGTGCGAGGAAACGTACATGCTGAGCATGTCAGCCAACGTGCGGTTAAAACGCTCGCACAGCCCGTTGGCCTGTGGGTGGTATGCTGTTGTGGTGGCATGTTCGCTACCCACGAGCCGGAATATTTCCTCGGTGAAGTTGGCAACAAAATGCTGTCCTCGATCGCTTATCACTCTCTCCGGGGCACCATGACGCAGGACGATTTGCTCGACGAAAGCCCTCGCCGCCTCTGCAGCAGTGGCTGCCGGACACGCGACAGCTTCGACCCATTTTGTATGGTAGTCGGTAATCACGACGATGTAGCGGTTCCCTGCTTTGTATTTGGTGAAAGGTCCAAGAAAGTCCATGCCCACTTGTTGAAACGGTGGACCCACAGGTGGGATTGGTTGGAGGTAACCGCCGGCTTCCCTGGCGGTTGCTTTCGCGTCTGGCAGTCAGGGCAGGAGAGAACGTACTTGCTGACGTATGAGAACATCTTCGGCCAGAAATATCGGCAACGCACCCTCTCCCATGTACGCTTGACACCCAAGTGGCCTGCCGTGCAGTCGTCATGGCAGTGCCGTAATATCTCAGACCTCAAGCACTTGGGGACAACGATGGCCGCACGATCCTCTTCAAATCCTTTCGCCCTCCGATACAGTACACCGTCGATCAACCGAAAGCTCCGTGCCGTTCTTTTGATCTTCCTGACAACGGGAGCACTCGGGTTCTCGAGGTGCTGTACAATGTCTCTAATCCATGGTTCTGCCCTCTGCTTTTTTCCAACATCCACCTGATCCAAAACCAGCAACGGTAAGGGGTTTTCTTCGCTTACTGGTGCGGGATCGTGAGGAAGGCGGGAAAGCGTGTCGGCATTTCCATTCTTGAGGCCAGGGCGGTGTCGCAACGTTATGTCGAACTCCTGAAGTAACTGCGACCATCGCATAAGGCGACCGTTGGGATTTCTCACTCTCATAAGCCAAGCTAGGCTAGCTTGGTCAGTCACGACCGTGAAATTAGCGCCAAAGAGGTATGGCCGAAACTGTCCGCAGGCGTACACGACTGCGAGGCATTCCTTTTCAGTTGTGCTGTAGTTCATATCAGCCTTGTTGAGGTGGCGGCTCGCATAGGGAATGACTCTTTCTTGACCTTCAGTTGTCTGGACCAACACGGCGCCAATGCCGTAATCGCAGGCATCGGTGTGCACCTCTATCGGCTTTCCCGGCTCAAACTGACCTAGAACTGGGGCTGTGATCAGCTTTTCTTTGAGGGACTGCATCGCCGCTTCGCAGGCTGCATCCCACACGAAAGGAACATCCTTTTTAGTTGAGTTGGTTAGAGGTCGAGAAATGTGAGAGAAGTCTTTGATGAATCGCCGATAGTAGTTACAGATTCCGAGAAAACTCTGTACACCTTTTTTGTTTCGCGGCTGGGAGAATCTCTCGATCGCTGCTACTTTGTCTGGGTCTGGCCGGATGCTTTCACCTGTGAGAATGTGTCCTAGATATTTTATCTCCTGCCTGGCGAAGCTGCATTTCTCAGGCTTCAGTCGCAAATTTGCCGCGTCCAATGCCGAAAACACACTTTAGAAATCTTGCAAATGGGTTGCCATGGTCTTGGATAAAATTACGATGTCGTCCAAGTACGCCAAACAAACCCTCCAGAGGAGACCACTGAGGACTTTGTTTATCATTCTCTGGAATGTGGCGGGGGCGTTGCACAGGCCAAAAGGGACAACGTTGAATTCGTACAGGCCGGGTCCACAGGCAAACGCGGTCTTTGGCTTATCTTCCTCTTTGATGCCCACTTGCCAGTAGCCTGATGTTAGATCGAGTGTGGTGAAATATTTTGACCCCTGAAGCACGTCGAGAATGTCATCAATTCGCGGCAGTGGGTGCACATCTTTCTTAGTTACTTCACTGACTCTTCGGAAATCGATGCAGAAACGCCAAGTCCCATTTGGCTTTTTAACGAGGACGGCGGGTGATGACCAAGGACTGTGAGATTCTCTAATTATCCCATCGCGCAGCATCTCTTCGACCTGTTGCTCAATCTTTTGCCTTTCAAACGGGGAATGGCGATATGGGTGCTGATGAACTGGTCGAGAATCACCTGTGTCGATCACGTGTTCAGCGACGTGAGTTTGCCGGATGGGGTTATCGTTGCTTGTGAATAGATGACGGTATTTCTCAATGAGCGACAGCAGCTCATCCCGTTCAGATTGCTGCAGGTTATCCCCAGTCTGTATGTCAAGCTCATGAGGCACTCGATCGTTTTCGGGAGCCGTTATTGCCAGCTGTGCGTCATGAATAGATGACGCCCATCCAAGCTTTGTTCCGCTGAGCAGATTCACTGGCGACATGGTGGGATTAGCAATACGAAGCAGGCCTCTCCCATGCTCGATCCTCGTCACTCTGTGTGCAACTTGGAGTCCACTTCTCAGCGTGCTGTTCGGCTCGACGAGGTGTATCCGTCCCTTGCAACTTTTACTTCAATGGCGACCTCTGTGCGAGGTTCAATGCGAATGTGCTCGTGGCACCGCACTGTAAGCACATCATTGTGTTCGGGGGCACTTGAGTCTACCCGTAGTCGAAAAACCTCGCCATTGAGTTGGAGCTCTTTCTTGTGAAAATCAATAAGAAGTCGCACTGTTCGACAAAAAGGGAGACCACCGAGCAGCTCGTACGGGCAATTCTTGACCACTAAAAACTTTTCTTGAACATCGGTGGTGCCAAATTCAATATTTATTTCAACTTCAGCATGAGGGGTGAGCAAACCTCCGCCAATTCCTCTGATGAAAATGTCTTTTCTTGATTTGGATGCAGCGCAAATTTTGATGGATAATTCTTCTGGGATGACATTTACGGATGAACCGTATCAATTACGAGTTTTGTCTCGCTACCATTGGCTCGTGTGGGGACTACGAGAAGCTGACTTTCGGACAATGTGCCGATGGGGCGGCCGGGCTGGCCCCTTAGGCCCGGCCGCTCTTGTTTCCCGAAGGGTTATGCTGCCCGTTCTGATTGCCAAGGGGCTCCGCATGATCATCTCTGCCATCCCGGAACCGTTGCCAGCACTGCCGTGCTACGTGGCCGATGCGGCGGCAAATCTGGCATCGGGGACGCCCGTCGTTGGCACGGGACGTTCTCGGTGGCCAAGGCACTGGGGGGCGACGCATCTCGTCTTCGATGCTTTTTAGCCGGTCAGACAGTAAGACGATGGAGTCTGCAATCGTCTTCAATTCTCCCTCGCGGTCGGCAGTCTCCCGCGGGCAACGCAGTTCTGCTGCGGCGCACGTGGCGACACATGTAGAAGGAGACTGTACTGTCGCGGCGGCGGATGCCATCCCTACCGGAGGCGCGGTGTTTTGCATCCATGACTGCAATCCATATAGGATAGTGGTAATCAATCGGCCGTGACCCCGACATACGGCTCATCAAGACTGCGTAATTTATGCGCTGCAAAATTCGGAGGAATGTGGTGCAAGTTTCCGGGTTTGCGATTATCACTTTTTCCTGCACATCCGGACGCAGACCGCGCATAAGGTGCCGCAACCGGTCATCTTCTGACATAGACGGGTTGACTCTTGCACAAAGCTGTACAACGTCATAGTAGTACTGCTCGGGGGTTTCGGACGGCAGCTGTGTCCGGTTTTGTAGCCGCAAATGGGAATCTCGACTGAGTGACGGCAAGTAAAGGATGTCTTCAATAGCGTCACCCATTCCTCCCATGAATTAGGGGCACCCGTTAGAATCTGAGTAGTGTGCCACTTCTTTGCATCGCCGTCTAAAGCCAAATATAAAAATTTAACTTTCGTGGCTTGGTCCCAGTTGTTGAGTGACGCGACATGTTCGTAGCAAAGTAGCCATTCGGAAATAGATTCCTCTGGCGCGCCTCTAAAGACTGGCGGTCCGACGAAAGGTATGGCTTGGGGGGTAGCCATAGCAGAGAGCGAGGAGGGGGGTTTCCTGATGTTTGTTGTAGTTTCCTGATGCTTGTTGACTCGGGGCATAATTTTAGAGCGGGAATATCGCACCCAGCACCTCCACCACATTGTAGCGAAACGTCGGGGCCGTTAATGTTAGACGCATCGGAAGGTCAGGGAGACGAAGAGGCGTGGGAGCCACTCCGCGCAGGCAAGCGATGAGGAGTCGACACAGTGAATTAGGAGAGTACTCACTGGGGGGTTTATTTAGCTAAGACATCTTGAAGTGTGAAAACACACAGGGCAAAAATTATGCAACATATAAAATGGTATCATACCCCGTCGGCCTGCCGAGCTGGTCGCCGGTGGTTTCGAGCGTCATGGTCCCCTAGTCCGCTCTCAAAAAAGGACAGTGTCGACGCTTAAATAGCACTTTTCAGCACCCACGGCAACACGAACGTCTCGGAACACCACTGCCTCCCACCAATAGGAAAACAGCTTACAGGGACCAGTCAGGCAGGCCGAAGTTAACGATGCTCAACGCGAGCCCTTGTGATCGCGTGCATCCGGCTTTGCTACAAAACTAATACAAACAACACAGTCCAGAAACTGGCCGCGACGCACACACGTGGTCTTCGTTCTCTGTACTACGTCATCAAGAAGACTCCCTGCGGTGCGCCGGCTCGTTTGCTCTAGCACCCTTCTAAGAAAGCAGTCGAAAAAGAAAAAAGAACAAGAAAACATTCTACGCGAAGGGGTCTTCGCGACAGTATCACGTTCTAGTTGACG
The DNA here is from genome assembly GCA_013339685.2 of Hyalomma asiaticum. Lineage (NCBI taxonomy): Eukaryota > Metazoa > Arthropoda > Arachnida > Ixodida > Ixodidae > Hyalomma > Hyalomma asiaticum. The sequence goes on along the minus strand of JABSTT010002119.1, from coordinate 16,133 downwards.
GACGCCGGCGTACGCTTATCGGCACGCGCCGATACGCGTACGCGCGGATCACACTCACGCCGTACACACTCACGCCCCGAGACGTCGCGTCCCCTCTTCCGCGACCGACGCTTTTGACGAACAGTTGCTTGCAAACGCACACCATGTGGCTAGGCCTAAACAGTCATTCGAGGGCTATCACGGCCTCCACCCCTGCGCCACGGCAGTTTGGAGTTTTTTACCACGTGACGAGGTACGTAGTTTTGATCACGTGGCTTTAAACTCTAGACTGGTGTTTTTTATCACGTGACACAAAACCCCCTACGTAGTAAAATAGGACAATAGCGTCCTTTTACTACCTTTCTAACAGGTGGTAGTAAAAATATGTGATATGCTCCTTTTACCTCAACAAGACGTAGTAATATTGAAAACAAGGGAGTTTTTAAGGCTCATGAGCAGCAAAAACCCATATCGGGCAACTTTTGCTTACAGTGAAGATAACGCTACACCTTTGTTTGTTGCGGGTAATGGCCATCACTACAAGTCATGAGGAACAGCCGCTAAGGCCTCGGGAGTAAGGCGGTGTTATTATCGGGCATTCATCGGGGATGCCGCAGGAACGCAATCGGACCCTCCATGGACTGAACCCAAATATTCAGGCGCCTCCTCGAGCAGACTAGCCGCTTTCAGTCTATGGAGGATCCTAGAGTGAAGAACACTTTCCCCTCCTCCGATTCCTCCCGCAAATATCTCTTTTTCCGCTCTTTCCCTGTGTTATCCGAGACCCTGAACCTTTCCTTTGCAATAATGAAACTGAAAGCGCGGATGGATAATCTTCTCCTTACACATAGTGAACGTGCACCTTTGTTGCGGCCAGTGACTGAGCTCGCTTTTTAGTATGGGATGGTAAACTATAGAAAGCAGTTAAGCAGCTCAGTAGCAGATCAACGCACAGACTTGGTAGATTTTATGCATGGAATAATACACCGGAAATTGTTACGTCACTTTCGGAAGGAGGGAACCGAGAACGTTAACAATGCGGGCCAGGTGACATCGCAGAACTATTACAAGTTCACGGCGCGTGGAAACTCGAGCAAGTCCTTTTGCATATCCTCGCTGTCGATCCCATACTCCCCATGCAAAGACGACGATGTCTGTTTTACGAGTACAGAGTGTTATATATGCATGACGTGGGTGTTTTTTTTTCATTTAAGTGCAGACTTGGATGAAAGACCCCACGTTATGAGACACCACGTTATGAAATGTCGCCTTTAGCACTCACAGGACTTGTTTTAAAGTAGATTTTAACTACGTTTTAAAATATTCATCACGTTGGCGTTTCGTACATGGTGTGTGAGATTAATTGCAAATTAACTTCGCAATTATCATAACAAGTGGAAATACCTACGCAATAACTGATTAGGGATGTGCTTGAAATGCTCCTTTAAATACCGGGTATCCGTATTGCTAAATTGGACGGGGTGATGAGGACAGCATCGTCTCATTTATGTGAGAAGCTCCGGACACGGTCACAAGAGAGAGACAACAAGGAACGCAGATGCCGATTATGATGCTAAGAGGTGATATCATTTATATCTCAATTCAACCTAGATTGGACATTCGACGCTCGCATTGATTGTTTCCTTTCTCTCGCAAATTAAACAGTTTGTCTTACGTAGCACACCTTCTCGACCACATTGCGGGGTGTTTCCCAACATATGGCAATACACATTGTCCAAGGGCTCAGTGGAACTGTCTGAGGACTTGAATGTAGCCGCCTGTGATCGCGGTCAACAATCTAGTAGAATTTGCCTGTCGAAACCTGCTGCAGCAGTGCCCTGTCCGGGCTCACGCGACACCATTAGCAGTCCAATACCGACCTCCTGGGTCTATTTTTATTCTATAAAGCAGGGTAGAGATCTTATCTCGACAAAGCAGTGCAGCATGCTGTGAATAATTTGCAAACTCGCAGCGCGCCGCTGCGCGCGACATGCAGAACCAGCGGATCCTATAGCGCGTGCTTCTCCCGTACCAGTGGCGCCGCTGCGGTGGCGCGGAGAACTAGGCTCATCACAGAAGTTTCGGGCGACGTCGGAGGCCGCAGTACGTGCGTTTTGATCGAGTGGACGTGGCTTGATTAGCTGTGGTATTTTTAACTCGCGATATCAGAAACTTTGCAGCCAGTTCATCGTGCTGAGCTTTACATAGCGCTATGGTGTTTGAATTTTTTTTTTCACGATTTCAACCACGAATGTGCAGCCCTCTACCTTCATGGGCAGTTGAATGCTGAAAGGAGGACTGACATGTCTTTCAGGTGGCGCAGAACGGACATTTTTTGTTTCGCAATGATACATTGTCAACGCTCTTCACACCCCGAAGCCAGGAAACGTGTGTAAAGTATTGGAAGTATTTTCGTTTGATCTTAAATTTTTCGTCTCCCAGCATCTGCAAGCCAACGCCAGTGCAATTAACAGTAAGATGACAGTAAGATCGAGTCTCTTGAAGATCGCTGACGTCATTGTCAGAGTCGCTGGATGAGCATGGAATTATGGTTATTTGCGTGCCCACATGCAAACGGCGACAGCGGATAAAGTTGCAGCAAGACCATGAAGAAATGCTGTCCCCACATGACGTAGACGTACTACGTCCGATTGTGTCGACACGTCCAGGAAACCGCCCCTTGAAAATCGAGAGCGAAAGTGGGCTTTCAAGGGAGCCGTATTATAAATATATTCATTGCGCTGCGACTCACCGCGATAGTCTTTTTTAGGGTTGTCCATACAAGTGCATTTATTTACAGTAAAAATACTAGAATGTCGAGAATTTGTGTCAGTACTCCTTTAACGCCAGAGCACACCATTTCTCAGTTAAGGATGATATTTTGAGACACCGATGCATAAGTGAGGCGCTTTTGTTTATTGAGCCAGGTTCTTAGTTGGGAGTATACCGAGTGTTCGTTGGGGCATTCGCCACAGGGAGCAGACAGGTTGTCCCAGGAACCAATATCAGTGCGCACAGCTTCGCTAGGACTCGATGCCTGGGATACACTTTTCAATGACCTACGTGTAATGAAAGTGTCCCCTCCCGAGAAACTTATTAAATAGGAGACAGCTATAGGCTCTGAGTCACAAATTTACCCTCAGGTTGCACAACCCGCTCTCTCTCTTTAGCCCTTTTGGAAAGATATATAGCTTAGATCGGAATGTACAAAATATATTTATAATAACAAATTAAATAATCGAAAATAAACTATAGTAACACATATAGTATATCCGGTGCCTTCCTCTTGGGCGCCTTCTTGACGGCTTTCCTTATAGGTCACTTAGCTATGCTCACTTGCTTGGCTGTCGCTTCCGTCGTATGCAAAATCGGACGCAGTCACACGCGTCAGCCGCGATGCAGAAGAGGTCACCCCAATTTCAGCCTGTGCAATGATGAAAGAATTCTCACGACAACTTGATTGAAAAAAGCGCAGGCTCATGAGTTGAGCCACATTAACAAGATCTCATTCAAAGCCTGTGGTCACAGGTGCCCGTGGGTCGACTTCTGCGACGGCTGTCCGAGGCACCGCCCTGCTCTGAAGATAACGTGGGGCAAGCACACGGCAACAAATGTTGGGACGCAGGCAACCGCGGACAGCTCTTCTTTGCCACCAACGGCTCAGCTGATCCTTGATGTCTGGAGTCCGTGTTTTCCCCGAGCATCGTGGTTGCAACGTCGGGCTTATCTGCGAAAAGATTTTCATCTCAGAGAGTAAACTAAGAAAGCTCTGCTTGTACTATTGCCTCTAAGCTTCCAAATAAATTGCGGCTAGTATTGTGAAGGATAACCGTTCTCAGTCACTAAGATGGATTGGTGCTTGAATTAGCGAATTTCTGGGCATGCAATTTGTAATTAATGTCTGAAGGAATGTCAGCACATGGTTCATTCCGTTAGGTAGCTTACAAGGTTCTGGCCCGGTATGCGGGAACTACCCCAAACGTAGCCTCGCATCTGCACTGGTATTGCTAATGCTGGCTTCGTACTTAATAGAATTAACTTACCCGATAAATATAACATTCGATAAGCCCTCGCCTACGGAAGACGCCAAGAACAATACTGACTGCCATGGGTGACGTCTAATAAATGGAATTGGAACGCACGCTTGCCTAAAGTGTTATGAAGGGCTCTAAGGTATTTCACTACATGTGCAGACAAAATTGGTGAAGCCAAACTCCAAATAAATGTAAAGAAACAGACGGAGGGCTTAACTATGTCCAAGTACTGCTACTTTTTTTCTATAAATGTCACTGCGACTGCAATAACGGAATGGGAGCTCATGACACGGGGCAAGCACCCAGTCCAGTGCATCTGGCACTATAGATATTGTCTGAGAAGAGTGCCGATGCGTTCAGAGCATCCTACGAGAAGTCAACAAGAAAGAAAGGTATCTCACCCACTGAAAGCCTGTCCACGTCCGTCATCAAACGAAAGCCATTACTCGCTATGAAACAGCACATCGAAGCTGGTTCCAGAACAGCGCCGCAGAGAGAGGTACAGAGCGACGAAAGACACAAGGCACCGCACGGCTTCGAATCTGCCGAGCTTTCGAGCAGTGTCGTGAGCCTCACGTTGTGATGGAAATGACGACGCTCCATAGATGTGTCATGTATCCACTACTGCATGCTTGCGGGTGATCTAGTGCGTGATAATACAGCGGGTGTAGAAAACACACACAGAGAAAGAAAAAAAGCATAAAAAGCTGTAATCGTAGCTGAATAACGCGCTCTGTTTGAGAGAATACAATAGGATTATAGAGAAAAATGCAAGAAGGAAGAATATGTCCAGGAAAAGAAAAAAAAACAAGTTTCTGCAAGATTACGTCATTCGATGCTTACAGATCATGCCCAGGTTAAGTAGTTACCTTATTGACCAGAACTAGGCTATTCCGCGCTGTAATAACTGAAGGTTTACCCCGATAAAAAATTGTTGGTGAAGAAACGTTTGACCAGCTACGTTCACTGGGTTAGTATGCGACAGGTTATGCTAAGCTTAAAGCAGTCTATTTGGCACCAGTTGGCTTTTGTGGCCTGTAAACGAATATTTCTGAATTTAAAGCGCTTGAACACCTGAAGCTTTCTTTCTGGCGAAATGAGCCAGAAATATATACAGCGAAGTGATAGATATGGTGAGCTAAAGCCGCTTGGTCGTTCGTTACACAACATAACTCCCGGTCCTGCGGAGGCAGCACGCAGCACAGTGGCAGCGTAAGAGAGAAGTTGTTGCGACCTCCGTTACCCATTTCTTACTTCATTACCATTACCATATACCACGAACAACCACTGCTACTTGGGGATACATCGTGCCTGAAGTGTTTTTTATATACGTTGCTTAACACTACCTCACTGTGCCCTTGCAAAGTGCATACTAATTTATTATTCTTTACCGCTTTGGTATGGGTTCTGAGAGAAGGTGATCGCTTTTCCTAATCCTAACTTCCATGTCGTGCTGCAACATCGTGTGACTTAGCTGTACGTCGTTGTCGCCTTTGTCTCCCTTTAGGCAATACCACTTGGTTTGTATCCTTATACCTATATCGGACTTTATGTTTTCTTTACCATCACGATATTCGTGTCTTCTTCCTCTCTATGATGTTGTAGGATGCTTTGTTTTCTCTCGGATCATCTGCAATGGTAATGACAAATTATATGTCTCTCTCGCCTGCCCTCTGTGGCGTTATAGGCTTTCCGATCCCTCACCGGATGGATATCGTTCTAAAAAACGCTCAGAATGTAACCCAAACTACAGAGAACGCAAATTCCGAACGTTGTTTCTAGGAAGGTTAGCCATAGCGGGCAATCGAGCATTAGTAATTAGAGGCGAATGTAACGTATTTTGCCTATTTTGATGTGCACGAATTTATGGAAACGACCCAAACAGTATCAATAGATAGATAGATGGACAGACAGACAGACCGATAGATAGATAGATAGATAGATAGATAGATAGATAGATAGATAGATAGATAGATAGATAGATGTGAACAAGCAGCCTTGAGAACACAGGACGCCGTACAGTGAGCGGGTAGCTTGTAGTGGGCTGGCGTTCGATGGCGTGCAAGACCTGACCTTTGCGACCGGCGGCTGTTATTCTTCTGACGAAGATGACGACATCACTCAGATATCGTATGGACCCTCTACGGCAGATTCGGCAGTTATGGAATTATGTATTTGTATTGCTGTATTTAAAACAATATTTGCAGTAATCAGTAATGTAATGAATTATTTTGTATGGTGGTAATTTGGCAGTACAATCAATAACTTCAAGATGTGGTTTAAATACTGTTACTCCTTACCTTTACAATTGATCTTGTGTAAAATGTAGCGCGCCCACTTCCCCAATTATTGCATAAAAAGATTGGTCGAGAAAGGAAAGAGCAAAGCAAGAAAGTCAAGTTAATGCGAGTTGTAGGGACACGGACATTCAAACAAGCGGCGTAGCATACGAGGACGAAGCTTTCAACAATTCTGAAGGAAGACCGGGATCCTCGAAATTACAGAGAAAACGGGTCGATGACGGCTACAGGTTTGCTGACTGTCGAACAGCTCAGCGACGAGAAGCAGAGGCTGCATACCTGTGACCATGCCTCACAAAGAGAGGGGACTTTTTTTTTTCGACAGAAGTACGATAGAGATTGTAGGCTGAGGTTCGTCACGCCACCTGTTAGGGCGCTCATCGTACATACGCATGATGGCTACACGTGAGCATGAGAAAAGTCGCGTTTACACTTCTTTCGTATGGCCACGCAGACCTTTCCTTTGTTGTTTCGAAGCTCTCAAGCAAGAGCGGCTCCCCGCCAAGCAGCGAGTGGCATTTCATAGTGCAGCAATTATTGACTTTGTGCTGTGTGCAAATGATTCATGGTTGCGAGTTGTAACCGGGTGGGCGGTTGTAACCGGGAAAGGACGGTCGCCTTTCGTGCATTCCCGTTCGTGTAATGTCCGCCGCTTGTGGTCAGCATACGCAGGTGCCGTGGTGAGCCCGGAAGACGGTTGACGTCGGGGCCATCATTACAAACAGCAAGAAGAGAACCGACGAAGAAAACGCATTGCGAATATCCTCCTGCTCCGGCGACGAGTATGCGTTGCGGAAACGGAACACGAGCAGCCAGGCGTTTTAGGAACGCCGTCCTTTGGCTGTTCCGCAATGGCGCCGATGAGCGGAGTGTGGCAGGGATGAATTTTGTGCATGTGACGCCTGTACATGCCCTCGGTATGGAAAACGCGGCAACGAGAGACGAGAGATGTGCTTAATGATATTTCTATTATCGGCAGTGGGTTGTGGCAGACAAACATACCCCTCCCGATGGAAACCTCGGTCGTCTGATGGGGGAAATGCGGCTAGAAACTTTCGTTTTTGTTTTTGTATAGTGCCGTGTACAATAGTGGCAGGCAGTATGGGCTGTAATCGCTCAGGTAATCCTGTGTAGGGCTGCGAGGTGACAAGACGTCCAGGTTCATGTACATCCAAAGAGCCTCTTGCTTCAAGCATGCCGAATGCTACCTCAAAGTAAATTTGTGGTAAACATCATGCAATTTATAATAGCAACACGAAACTTGATTCCACGGAAGTTTTAGTCAATCAAGGACAAGCAAGCTTCGAGGCAGAGGCGCGTGAACAAAACATAGACAACTTGTCGCCGGGGCGCTATAGCTGGTAATTTTAATATAGATGTGGTGTAAATAGTTAGCGCACGAGTGAAGATTTTTCTTGAAGTAATGTCACACTAAGTGAAAGGCAATTTGCTTGTGAAATAAATATTTATAACATAAATAAAACAATGCAAATCTGTCGCCATTTTCCCTGGTGCTTCCTCGAGCGCTTTCTTCTTCGGTGGCTCGGGTGTCCCATGGAGCACACGGCTGGCCATTGCCGGTGCGGTTGGTGCACTAGGGCCACCATCACCAGCGCACCGCTTCATTCATACGGGATTTCACCCCAGTTTGCAGCCGTGCACTTTTGAATGAGTTCTCAGGAGGTGTTGATTCAAAAGCGCACAGGCTCTTGAGTTGAGGTGCGGGATCGAGGAAAATCGCTGAGCCCTGAGGTGGTTCGAGTTCTGCGACGGCTGTGGAAGTAGACGTCGGGTTTCGGGGACGACGGGCTGCAAGTGCCGCACAAGAGATTTCTTGATCCACGTGTCCCCGGGCTTTTCTGTTTTGCCATCCGCTACTCGCCTTGACCTTGAAGCCTCGAAACCGTGCTGCGCCACGGAAGAGGCACGCGACGACAGTCTGATCTGCGAAAAGATTAGCATTGAAGAGATCAAAGTATGAGCTACATTTGTATTTTTATTTCACTTAGTATTTTCTTAATGTCGCTAATAGTGACCATTTATATCCAAGACCACACCTGAGGGAATAATTAAAAACTCCGAGATCGTGCAATTCGTAAAGAAAGCGTTAATGTGTGAGAGTTTTGCTAATGCCATTGGGTAGCGTAGGTTGTGAGAATATCTCTCCACTTGTCACATATGCGAGTTTTGGGTCTTATTCCACTAGCGCAGGCTTCCTCATGCGCTGAAACAGCCTCCTGCCTGTTATTTCTGTGGGCACTGGCAAGTCGTCACCCACAACGATTTTATATTAGTTATAGGTCACATGAAGTTATGCAGATTGCAAGGCCTCCTGCGTTGCGAATAGCTGTAACGAGCACTAAGCCGTATTCTGATATATGCGGACATGTCGAAGACGGGCCCATAAAGGAAACGCATGCATACTAAGAAACCGGGTCTTAGACTATTCGCCAGTACGATTTCCTTTTTCCTCGAGCTGGAATTGACTAGCGTTTGCGTCATACGATCCTGTGCAAGTAGGCTTTCTGCTGCCACAAGAGATTGTTTCTCAAAATCCGTGGCTTCAGGTCATTGCGAGAAGAGGAGAAAACGAAGAAGGAACTCTTACCTAATGAGGGCATCAGAGAGACCTCGGAATCCGCTTCGAATGCCACCTCGAAGGTGCCGCGCCTAGAGAGCAGCAGAGGACAATTCACAGATATAAAGGAGGAGCAGTACCACACGGCTTCGAATCGCCTGAGCTCTGGAATAGTCAAGCGCAATGATGAAGATGACGACATTGCCCAAATATGATATGGACCCTCTACGGCGCATTTGCGGGTGCTTCAGTGACCGAGAAGACAAGATACATCGGAAATACTGAACTAGAGAGTAAAACAATGTCATATAGAGGTGGACTCTGAGTTATGAAATGGGACGTGACTGGTAGAACACGACATCAAGATAGACAGAATTTAATAATAAATATAATAATAATAATAATAATAAATACGTGGAATAAATAGCGAGGCTTGTAAGGTGTAACGTCATAATCAGTTTACGTTTGACTTCTTGAACAAGGCACCGTCATTTTTACCTACCACGCCCTCAAGAGATAAACTAATATAGCATAAACAGCCAATGCTGACGCGGATACATCGGGCCCAAAGAGTTTTTTTAATAACTTTCTTACCTCACTGTGCACTTTAAAAGAGTATGCTTAATATTCTTTACCGGTGCGGTATGGGTTCTGAGAAAATGTGATCGCTTTTCCTTATCCTAACTTCCACGTGGCACTGTACGGTCGTCTGACTTAGCTCTGCATCGTTACTGCCTTCGTCTCCCTTTAGGCACTACCTTGTAGCTTGTATCCTCATGTCTCTATCATACTTCGTGTTTTCTTTATCATCACAATGTTCGGGCCTTCTACCTCTCTTTGATATTGTAGGGTATGTCGTTTTCTATCGTATCATCTGAAATGCGATTGCCAAATCATATGTCTGTCTCGCCTGTCCTCTGTGGCGTGAAAGGCTTTCCGATCGGGTGGGTCTCGTTCTATCGAACCTTAACGGCAACCACAAAATTGAGAGAGCACCCAATCCGAACGCCGTATCTAAAAACCTTAGCCATGGTGGACAATCGAGTTGTAGTATTTAGAGGCGGTTGTAACGTGTTTTGCCTGTTTCGATGTGTACGAATTTATCGAAACGACCAAAAGAGCACCAATAGACAGACAGACAGACTGACAGAGAGACAGACAGACAAATAGATAGATAGATAGATAGATAGATAGATAGATAGATAGATAGATAGATAGATAGATAGATAGATAGATAGATAGATAGATAGATAGATAGATGTGAAAAAGCTTGTTGCGTGAAATAACATATTTAGGTAAAGCATGTTTCCTGACAGGAATGCATTGGTCTTGAGAAGGGAATTTGTATGAAGTCAGCTGCTTTAAATGCGTAAGCATTCCTGTGCCAAGCCCCGCCACGGTGGTATAGTGGCTAAGGTACTCGGCTGCAGATCGGAGGGTCGCGGGATCGAATCCCGGCGGCGGCGGCTGCATTTCGATGGAGGCGAAATGTTGAGGCCCGTGTGCTGTGCGATGTCAGTGCACATTAAAGAACCCCAGGTGGTCAAAATTTCCGGAGACCTCCATTACGGCTTCTCTCATAATCAGAGCTGGTTTTGGGACGTTAAGCCCCACAAATCAATCAATCCCTGTGCCAACTGAACGAAAAGCTTGTCCTTCTTTCAGTGACGCAAAACGACTCGCTGTAAAGGGACCGTGGAACAAACTTTCGTGTGCCGTGCTGGGTTTTCAAGGTTTCGGCCCCACGGGCTCAACCCGAACCTATTTCATATTTGTCTACACATTTTGTGAGGAAATAGTGATTATGTTTCAACCACGTGGAGGCGTCGTAGCTGTGGTACAAAAATCTGAAACAAGTACACTCGTTAAAGTATATAATTTTCAGAAATCGATGCAAAGCCCACGCGATAGTTTACACGCACTACGAAAATCGAAGCTTTGCGAGTGTTTAATGCCAAGTAGGTGACCAGCAGGTTGGCTAAGGCGTGCGCGAGAAACACCTTTTTTTAGGTGTCTTCCAGTGGACAACGGAGGTGAAAAAGCAGTGGGGAAACTGCGTGCCGATGGCAGCCTTAGAGTAAGCGCAGGAAATACAAATGCTTGTTACGCCACATAATCGGGGAAGGAACCGCGCCCTGTACTCAGCTAAGTACAGCATTAAAAGGCGACGAAACAAAGGATAATTCACTTGCACACGCTTAAGGGTAACTTACGGAGCTTCCAGCGGGGTATTGCTCAAAGATTTTTAATGTTCCTTGTGTTCGTTCACCAATTCTTCATAACAGACATGTTCCGCCCACATGCATGTCACTTGTTGAGTGGAACTCACCAAACATCAGGCGAACGCGACTGTACCAGCTAACCCTTCCCTGCATCTTCACCCTCCATCAGGACTTCCTCGACATGAGGCCTCGCTTTGTTGACTTTTACTGGGAGTTGCCTTCACAAAGGCATGCTCCAAATTAGTTGGAGCGATAGACAGTGCAACATGCGAGATGTGCGACACCGACGAAACCCTGGACAATTTGCTGCGCCACTGTCCGCGATTCCTCGAGGAAAGAAAAACACTTGTGAGACGCTACGCCAACTTGACGATCGGCCACTTTCCGTACAGATGCTACTCGAACACCGCCCTCATCGCTCGTCGGCGCACGAGGCACTAAAAGCACCTTTGCGCTTTTTGAAGATGACTGGTTCGCGCGAACGCCTTTGACAGTTGGACTTGTTCTACAACGTATTTTTCATTATTCCGCTTCTTTTTCTCTCTCCCATCTTTCTCTTGCCCCTTCCCATTCCCCCAGTGTAGGGTAGGCAACAGGACGCCTTTCTGGTTAACCTCGCTGCATTTCTGTTTTCCCCTTCCTTCCTACCCTACTCCGATCTCGATAAAAATAACAAGAACGACCGCAGCGAACTACAGTACTGCGCGAAGGTGTAACGTACAGCAACCGTAGAGACATAGAAGCGGCTGCGTAGCTTGGGCAAAGCACGTTCCAGACAAACGAAGAACTTCGGTACGTTCACAGTGCGAAACCGGCACCGACCGGTCGAGACACCAAAATAACACGTCGAGTGCACCCGCCAACTGCACGCTGCTCTATAGTGCGAACGTTGTGTGCGGAATATATTCACATTTTAACGTTAAGACAACTTGTAAGCGAAGGCGCTGCAGTCCGTTTGAGTGGTTTAGCACCGACACGACCACAGCGCTGGCTCGTGAACCCGAGCGTCCTCGTCTTCTTGTTAGCCGGGGGAATAAGGCCGTGGAAATATGATATGTACACCTTGAAAAACATATAGAGCTTGCGTATACGAATGTGCAATGGTGGTTCCGTCACCTGTGAAGAACGCCCCGAAACAAAGGAATAAGAATAAGGTCATGTCGTAGTTCGTGGGTTCAATGGCGTCCATAAAGGAGATGTTTGACGACCGATAGATTTGGCACTTCGTGCTGCAGTCCCACTTGATATAAGTTTCATGCACGCATTTTCTGTTGGTCGTTCGTTAAGCGAAGAGCCAATGGCGTCGTCTGCTGCTGCGTCTGCTATTACGACTCCACCATCATCATCCTCAGCCTGTCTACGCCCACTGCAGGGCAAAGGCCTCTCCCATGGATCTCGAATTGTCCCTGTCCTGTGCTAACTGGGCTCAATTTATCCCCGCAAACTTCCTGATCCATCTGCCCGCCTAACCTTCTGCCTCCCCCTGCTACGCTTGCCTTCTCTAGGAATCCACTCTGTTACCCTTAATGACCAACGGTTGTCTTGTCTTCTTCATTACTGCTCCATCGCCACACAAAGCGTACATTTGGCGATCTGAAATGATGATGCTTTATTAATGACCTAATGACATGAAAATGGATAAGTTCATGACATTCATTTATTAGAGCACTGTATGTTTAGATGGCGAACTCAACTGTACGTGGTCATTCAAGAAAAGAAAGAAAAGCGCCCCGTTTTTCACAGGTATTCGTGGTATCCACAAGGCAAACATACCGATTAAAAAAGCCTTCACAGCAGCGAGGCTTTATTCGGAGTCAACTTCTGCGTCGAGGCAGAAATACTTCACCGCTGCTCAGATTACACCCTCCAGAATAGTTGCTTATTAGCATCACAATAATCACCTTGAGGACAACTGTTGCTTTTTCTGTTCATGGGGTGGGGGGTGCGGGTGCCCAATAGAGCTACCGTATATAGCTATACAGTAGCTTAAGGGCTAAAAATTGAAGGACGCCCTTATGCTTGACAAAACAATTCTTCAAGTCTATGCAGTCGCAAGCTATCCAATACGTTTATCGTAGATTCAACACGTGATATCGTTAACGATGGCGCTGAGTGGGTAGAAATGTGGCTGCTGTTTTAAGTCAAACCGGAACTTCCCGTCATAAAGTCTCGCGCGATGAAACGTACTAGTGGGAAGGACCCACGCGGTGCTTCGATACATCATCCAATTTTCGTTAATCATGAACTTCGATGAATTCGATTTGTAGCACGCGCCACGGTGTTCTGTAGTGACTATGGCACTCGGCTGCCTATACGAAGGTCGTGGGATCGAATCCTGGCCGCGGCGGCTGCATTTCGATCGAGGCGGAATGCTGAGGGCGGTGTATTGGGCGATATCAGTGCAGGTCAAAGAATCCCAGGTTGTCGAAATTTTCGGAACCCTCCACTGCTGCGTATTTTATAGTCATATCGTGATTTGGGGACCTATAACCCTGGGAATCGATGAAATCAACAAATCAAATAGTAAATGTTAGAGATGAGTCGAACCGAAATGTTTGGAGGGGTGACTGCGCTTCTGTTGGTAATATTTTATACTATATGGGTATGAGGCTTGTCAAGAGGTTTATTCTGGTATTTCAAGGGCTTCCCGTTAGCCTCCTTAGTGCCAAAACGAAAAAGCGTGCAAATATTAGCGGTATCGTCTTAAGTTTTCTTAACTAGGCTTTGGACGAGAACCATAATATCTAGGAATAATAAAACAAGTATCCAAGAATCATATTTTAAAGATAAAGCGCGCTATTGTGGGCGATTAACTTGACTGAAACGTATGCTTCGCTGAGTGAGTTAAAGCAGCCACGTACTCGGGTCTCCTATTTTACATGTCAGCGATTAGCATTCGCTCGAAACAGATCGCTTCATAATGACTAGAATTTGTGGGAGCCTTTCAGTACAAGTGCTTTCTCACAAGGCGAGAACGTCTTCATGGGTCCTCCCATTTTTTGTTGGCCTCAAAATAACCCGACACCTGTGTTACGGGTAATGACCATCACTACAAGTCATGAGGAACAGTCCCTCAGAACTCGGGAGTAAGGCGGTGTTAATATCGGGCATTCATCTGGGATACCGCAGGAACCCAATCTCTAAGACCCTCCATGGACTGAACCCAACTACCCTGGCGACTCCTCGAGCAGACTAGCAGGATCCAGTACATGGAGGGTTCTAGAGTGATGATAACTATCCCCTCCGAGTCCTCCCACAAACCTTTCTTTGTCCTCTCTTTCCCTGTGTTATGTGAGACCCCGAACCCTTATGTGAGACCCCTTCGCAATAATAAAACTCAAAGCGCAGATGGCTCATCTTTTCGTTATACAGTGTAAACCAGAATTGGGCGAAATCGGACTAACTGCTTACATTTAGACCACCGGTTGAACGGTTTATACCAAAGGACCAAATTTTGGGCCAATATTTGTCGTGTAGAAAAGCTCTCTATGAAAAAAACTAATGGGGGGACTAAAAAGCGCCCATTGCTCTGTGTTGGATCGTGTGCTGCCTCGCTGCCTGGCCGCGCCATTTTATTCGAGTGGTTCAGGAAGGATTTAGACGCTTATTTCACTCGTAGAAAACATCAAGTGCGCGAACAGTCGACGTCACACGATCATACATCCACACGCAGTTCGCGGAACTGGGAAGACACCACTCGCTCGGCTGCCGTCTCAGGCTTCCGGAGGGCAGCGTAGAGTTATCGCGTGTTTGGGGGCGTATATTTTGAGCTCCTGAGTGAGAGCGTCCGGGCCTACACGCTGTGGATACAGCGCTTGAACGAGCCGAAATACAAGGAATATTTACATCGATAACAAAGAAGTTGTTTTGATCGGCAGCGGTTGCTTGCCGAATGCCCGAAGAGTAAATGGCTGCAATTTGTACGCGAAAAGAGACTTCGCTATATGCCGTCGGCATCGAGCCCATCGGCGGCCGATGTGAGCTATCGCCTGCGCAAGAAAAAGAAACGTCGCCTTGCTTTCCGGGAAAGACTGTCTGTATCGTGCAATAAAGTGTAGTGAAAATTGTGTATTTCGCCTCGTTCGACGACCACTGTCAAGCAGCTATCGCGAAGACGAGCACCGATACTTGGCATACCGAAACAACGTGCTGCCGCCGGCGCACTGGCCTGAATATTACGCGATTGTCTGTTTTACCTTTGGGTAGATGTGAAGCAAAGAGCCCTGCGTGCATGAAAATAATACAGCCTCATGATATTCCTTCGTGGCCCTGTCTTTAGTTTTGCCGAATGAAAATCACATTTGCAACTGTGTTACTAAATATAATAACGATATTTTCGCGTGAAAGCCATAACACTTTTCTAGGGGCGTTTACCTATCCTCAAGGTAAAGAATGCCTCCTCTGACAGGTAAATCTTGAGTGATAGTTTCTTTGATACCAACGTCAAACCGCTATTGTGAACATTCTCTTTCTGAGCTTCTGTTATCGTTGTAGATTAGCCGCTGTTAGCGCCACTTAATCGTACTCACACAGCGCTAACCTTTTGTTCAGTTTGGAGGCCACCGCGCGAAGCCAACTTCACGTCACAACTATAAACATCTAGAAGGACGATGTGCTACTACGAAGGCATTAAAGATGAGAGGCTGTAAGTATGCCAGTTGTACATACCCGCAGGCAAGATAAAAAATCCATACAAAGACGGACATGTCCAAGCAAAAGTATATCAGATGCAAACGTGAAGCATGTTATCATGTGACAGAAAAAAATTACACCATGTCCCGTTAAAGGGGACTATGAGGCGATGTGAAGCAGCACGGGGGTGCACACCACGTTTGCATCGGTTTGACTAGGTATCGCGTTTGCATGGGTTGGACGCTAGCAGTCGCTGCCTGCGTGAGCGTTGCCTCTCGCGGTCGATGGCGCGTTCTCGTTCCTTGCTAGCTGGTAAAGCGTTCATCGAAGGAAGAGCGTTTCCATTCGCGACTCCATCTAAATGCTCGCCACCTAGCGGACGCTCCTG